>JASDQU011026091.1:38194-52712 GCA_032191745.1 Picea mariana
GACAGGTGTAATTCGCCATAGAACAAGCCCATATTCTTCACCAATAGTGATGGTCTTGAAGAAAGAAAGTACTTGGCGCATGTGTCCTGATTTTTGGGCCCTAAATAAATTGACCATCAAAGTTAAGTTTCCCATTCCGATCATTGATGATCTGTTGGATGAACTCCAAGGGGCCCGTGTCTTCACCAAATTGGACCTTCGCTCCAACTATCGCTAGATTAGGATGAAGGAGGTAGATATTCTGAAGACTGCTTTCAAAACTCATGAAGGACTTTATGAATTCTTGGTCATGCCTTTTGGCCTATGCAATGCTCCATCCACCTTCCAAAGTCTTATGAATAAATTATTGAAACCTTACCTTCAACAGTTTGTCTTGGTTTTCTTTGATGACATCCTCATTTATAGCCGCACCTAGGATAACCACCTTCTTCACGTGGACAAAGTTCTTCACTTACTACAGGACAACCAATTGTTTGTAAAAAAGACCAAATGTTCATTTGGAGCCAGTGAAGTGGAGTGCTTGTGACACATTGTGATTCACGACAACGTAAAATTGAACCCCAAAAAGATACAAGCTATGTAGGAGTGGCCGCGACCTAATACCTTAAAGCTCCTAAGGGGTTTTCTCAGTATCACAGGCTATTACTGGAAATTTGTCCACCATTATGGAAAAATTGCTAAGCCCTTGATTGACCTTCTCAAGAAGAATGCATTTCATTGGACAACTGAGGCAGAGCAAGCCTTCATTAAGTTAAAGAGAGCCATGTGCACTACTCTTGTCTTAGCAGTGCCTGACTTCAAAAACAAAATTGTGGTGGAATCAGATGCTTCGGGTATTGGTATAGGCGTAGTCCTCACCCAAGAGGGTCGACCTCTAGCCTTTACTAGCCAAGCGTTGAGTGGCATCAACTTGGGTAGATCCACTTATGAAAAATAAATGTTGGCCATTTTACATGCGATGCGCACATGGAAGCCCTACCTTTTGGGACGTCATTTTCAAATCAAAACAAATCACCATAGTCTGAAGTATTTTTTGAAGCAGAGGTTATCCTCCCTTGAACAAAACAAGTGGCTGACTAAAATATTGGGTTATGACTATGAAATCATATATAAAAAAGGCAAAGATAATATAGTGGTTGATGCTTTGTCACAACAACATGAAGAGGATGGTGGTCTCTTTTCCTTGTCCTTACACGTCCTTGATTGGATTGAGGATGTACGCCAGGAGTGGCTCACACACTCGACTATCTCCAGGATAATTCAACATCTTCAAGAGGACACTAATCCTCCCACTAGTTACACCTGGCAGGAAAATACTCTCCGATATAAGGATCGCTTGGTTCTATCACCTTCTTCAACACTCAAGCCGCGACTCTTAACAGAGTTGCACTCATCAACCATTGCAGGTCACTCGGGATTCCAAAAGACATATGCTCGTGCATGTCGTTCTTTTTTCTAGACCAACATGAAGAAGGATATACTTCAATTTATCACTGAATGTGAGGTGTGCCAACGTAATAAAGGTGAAATTGTGAAGTCGCCAGGTGTTCTACAACCCCTGCCCATTCCAACTTTAATATGGACAGAGATTTCCATGGATTTTATATTGAGCCTTCCTAAAGTTGGGAACAAATCGATCATCATGGTGGTGGTTGATCACTTATCCAAGTATGCTCATTTTTTTGCTTTACCTCACCCTTTCACAGCGGCACTCGTTGCACAAGTTTTCCTTGATCGGATTTTCAAGTTACATGGCATGCCAACCTCTATTGTATATGATCATGATCCCACTTTCACTAGCACCTTTTGGCAAGAGTTGTTTAAATTGAAGGGCACCCAACTAAACATGAGCACAACCTATCACCCCTAATATGATGGCCAAACGGAAGTGGTTAACAAATGTTTGGAAACCTACTTACGGTGTTTTTCTTTAGACAAACAACACCAGTGGGTGCAATGGCTTCCCTTGGTAGAATGGTGGTACAATACTTCTTATCACACGACCACTAAAATGACCCCATATGAAGTAGTGTATGGCCAACGACCTCTAACAGACACTACTTGTCTTTCGGGCACATCCAAGGTTCAATCTATTGATATCATGTTGCAAGGCCACACAACCACTATCACAGCTCTGAAGGATAACCTCCACATGGCCCAAAATCGCATGAAGCAATAGGTTGACCAACATCATTTCGAACGGGTTTTCCAGGAAGGGGATCAGGTGTTTCTCCGGCTCCAACCTTACAAGCAAACATCTCTCAAAGTTCAAGGACATCATAAGTTGGCACCCAAGTTTTATGGGCCCTACCAGATCATCAAGCATATTGGCTCAGTAGATTGCAAATTGGCTCTTCTAGCTACTTCCAAAATCCATCTAGTGTTTCATGTTTCATGTATGAAGAAAGTGGTGGGATAGAATTGTCGAGTTCAAACCATCACACCGAAATTAGATGAAGAAGGATCCTTGTGGCTCCAACCCGAAGCAATCCTCAACAACTGTGAACGTCAGCTAGGTGGCCAAACCATCAAAGAAGTGTTGATCAAATGGAAGGACACATCACCAGACAATGTGACCTGATAACCAACAACCATACTTCAATAGTTTCCACACCTACAACCTTTATGACAAGGCTGCTTTTGAAGGGTGAGGGCATGTTAGGATCTGATCCTAACCCCTCTCCATGGGTCATTAGTTAGCAGGATTTGTTTTCTATGTAATAAAGGCCGACATTAGTTAATAAGGTCTAATAAATAAATGAGAATAAGTCAATGTAAGAAGACCTAATAGAAGCTTTTGCTTCAAGAAAGATCTTCCTTTGAAAGTTTCCTTATAAGGTAGAATTAGTAAAAATAAGTGTAGGACGCTTGGGTGAAGTTTGTCTTGGATATTATTGTAATAGAGCTTTGCTCTACTGGAGGTTGCCCCCTCGAAGAGGCAAGTGAACATTGCTATCAATAATAAATGAGCTCTTTCTGCTATTATTCTCGTATTATTCTGATACTGCTATGGATATATTATTGTTGTTCCGTCACTGCTTGCTCAATATTTCTATTCTACATATTATATTATATCTGGAATATTGCAATTAATAACCCACCAAATTCAAAGTTGGGATTGACAAAAACACTTGGCTTTTCCCTGTAAAACACTTCTAAGTACCAAAATTGAACACAACATGATTGACATTCCAATATCCATGGAAAAGAGCCAATGAAAAAGGGGTGCATTTAGTAGAGGCTTTCAACTATGGACAACATTGTAACCCATGGAATGTGTAGCTATTTGCTACAAAATCTTTGAAGTATGCTTTACAATGCCATAGCTTCGACATGCTTACATTTTTGCGATGAAGTTAAATAGAAGATATGGCAAGCTCTTTTGAAGGTCCCTAGGCCCAACTTTGTAGCTCTCGAATCTTTGATGGATAGTGTAATTCCTACTATCCATCCTTTAATTTAGTGCATGAAGGATGAAAAAACATTGATTGTCAACATCATTGTGCTAAATCATCTAAGAGACAACTACGCTACGTTCTACAATGGGGATTAATCATGGCGTACAAAAGCACTTAAACTGAAAATTTGACAAAGTGTAGGACAATATTACTTTGTTTATTAAAAAAATAAAAATTGAGTTTTATTTTAAAATTCTCATGCTATATAGGCGATTTTGTTTGAATCAACTAATTTGCCACAAAACGTAACATGAAATCTAAAAAAATTCTAACACATGATCAATCAAATGTTCCAATGTCACAATGTCTTTGTTAGAGAATAATGCTTCATTAATGCATTATACTAAGATTGGGTTAGTTGAAGATTTATAGGAGGTTGTTGAGATATTCTCTCAACCTCTCCCTCCATGAGTGGAATTAGTTAGATCTGAATCCAACTATATATATGTGTACTGTGTTGTGTTTCATAGTGTAATACAAATTATCATTTGTGTGTTAATCTTGTTCAATGGCTGCTCTTCCAATTTCTATTATGGTATCAGAGCCTGGGCTGGCTTAAATCCCTCACGGGATGGCCAGGAAGATGTGAGCATTGATCCTTGTAGCTTAGGAAAGTGGATTGTTTATTTATTTTTTATTAGTTTATTGTGCGAGTGAATTGCTCTACGGAGAAAGGAACCGCGTGCTAGTGGATAGAGAAAGGAACCGTGTGGTAGTGGATAGGAGTCGGATTGCTTAATACGCCTCCAAGATTGCTTGACGCACACTAATTGATGGTTCATGGGTAGCGTAGAGTAATTTCATGGGTGATTATCACAAAGTTTGGGCACAATTGTATCAGTGGAAAGGAAGAGCATGATACATTTGTGAGAGGAGAGCCAACATCAGGTTAAAAGAGTTGTTGTATATTTCTTTGACCGTGCTCGTTATTGCTGGAGGATAAACTGAAACGGCCGTCGGTGATTTAGAAGGAGACCGCCGCATAACTAGATCTCTTCTATTCTTTGGACAACCATGTGGAAATCGAAAATCCTTTTGTTGATATCTGCGGCTTGTAGCTGCTGAGGATTGAAGGTGATTGGTGTGAAAGTATATCCAACTTGCCGAGACAATCCAATCTTCTATGGATTTGCTGGGACATCAATTCCTTTAATCAGATCTGAGAAGATTCTCAGAAATTGTTTCTTTCCCAGATGGGATCTCGGAAATTGCTTCTTCAGTTATGGGCGCTCAGAAATTGATTCCTCATCAGCTGTGTCACTCCTCCCTGCCTTAGGAGTCATAGACGATTTGCCAACATTTACTGTTTGTTTTTTATTTGTTTTACGTGTGTGGATTGTAGAGATATATTTTGTGTAAATGCATTTATGTAAAAAATGGTGTCTTGCAAAATTATGAGATGATCCAGAACCAACTATAGAACATGATAACATAAGTTAAGCTGGTGTGTGCGGAAGCCCCGGCCTTGCCATGAGATGGTCACTAGTTTGGTTATGTTTATAGCATGTTATAAAACTGATGGGTCTTGTTGTGCATCGGGCTTCAAGAGCATTGGTTATAGGTTATTTTTTATGTTATCCTTGTGTAGACAGGTCAAGTTGTATGATCAAATTTTGAACACATTCAGTATCCAGACCACCTTCCTAGCAACTGATGGATAGCCGAAAGCGAAATATCCGATAGATGGTGGTTGGTCCATGGAATGGTTTATTACTTGACAACTTTTATCGCGGAAGCCCCGACGAGTCGAGTTTGTCAATATTGTTGATCTTGCAAATTCGTAAATGATGGTCAGAGGTGTTTTGACTTTAAATGTGTCGATGGAAAGCTCGAAGAAGAGGAAGAAGAAAGAGCGGAAGCCGTGTGATTGCAGAGTGAGTTTCAGTGCTGAGGAAGACCAGACAGACAGACAAAGTTAAAGTATTGTATGTCATGTAATTGTGATTTCATTATTGTAAGATTTTTTAATGTAAGCATTAAAGGAGGGTGTTAGAGAATAATGCTTCATTAATGCATTATACTAAGATTGGGTTTGTTGAAGATTTATAGGAGGTTGCTGAGATATTCTCTCAACCTCTCCCTCCATGAGTGGAATCAGTTAGATCTGAATCCAACTATATATATGTGTACTGTGTTGTGTTTCATAGTGTAATACAAATTATCATTTGTGTGTTAATCTTGTTCAATGGCTGCTCTTCCAATTTCTATTAGTCTTCTCATCAACCTCCATATGTTATGCCCACTACTCACTCTACATGGATGATAAGATACTCCATGCGTTCGACTACTTTTTTTCTACTCTCTTAAACCCTCTCCATTCCCTTAGATCTAAGCATTTTTCTTTAGTGCCTGCATTTCTCATTTTCTCTTCGAGGATCAAAAACTTAGTAGGTTTGCTCTAGAAACTTGTATGCAATGCTAACAATTGCTCTTTGAGGATCAAAAACTTAGTAGGTTTTCTCTAGGAACTTGTATGCAATGCTAACCATTAGCATAGGTTTCACAACTCCACTATACTATATAATTAAACAAGAGTTGTACTTATAAAATGGACAATAAAATAACTTCCTTTCATTTGGGACTTTTTCTTCTAGTTTCCCATCTTCATTGTATTATGCATAAGCTAGAATGTTTGCCTTTCCATTCGAAATCGATTCTTAATAAGCCTACAACATTTTCTATGGTACTTTAGAAGCAAAACTGAACATTGGTAGTTGAGGGGGATATCTTTATATTTCAAGCAACCACAAGATCTATTTTCAACTTGTATAGTTAGTCATTCTACCAACAACCATTAGCAGTATTGATGTCAGTTGTTTTGCATTGATTTGAATTTTAAGTGCTTTCAACTTAAAAATTGACAACTTAAGCTTTCATTTTATAATTTTAGCAATAGATCTTGTTATGCTACATTTTCTATTGTTGTTGGAGATCTTAATTGGAAAATTAACAACTAAAGGGATTTTAGTTTAAAGATTCTTAGGAGTGAATATGAATGATTTCATAGATTTATGTAATTGCAATAACCAGTCAAAGATCTCAGATTTTCTTGATGTGAACTATGATTTTCTTGTTTTGTATGCTTTGTAGTTTGTTAAGGATTTGTTGTTTGAAAATAAGGGTTGGTGGGAGGATGAACTTACTTGGGAACATATATATAATGGAGTGAGGGCCTTGTGCAAAGGCTCCCTTCACACTACGAGAAGTGAAGAAAACCATTCTGTCTCATTGCTTCAACAAATAGTTGGTTAAATCGTTCTCATATCTAACATTCAATATTGTTATTGTTGCATTGCTTTTGTATTTGATGATGTATTACTTCACAATGTCCAACATTCTATTAGATGAGTTCTTTGGCTTGTACACATGTGGAAGACAAAGGTTAGATTGAGAAAATTAGTATCACTGAAAAAATGCCAATGTCTAATCTAAATGGTTCATTTTTTAGATGATAATACTATCCTTTATAATAATTTGTTAGAGGAATTAGATAAAAGAGTGTAACATGTTCTAATTTGTTTGTTAAACATAATTAAACGAGAGAAATGACAAGCACAATGAAGTTGCTTTCAACTTGCAAGTGGAGATGTGGACAAAGGGAAGTGAATAGAGTAGAGTTGAAGAAATGGAGGAATTGATGATAAGTGTTATTGTCTAACTAGTCTTGCAAGTGGAGATGTGGACAAAGGGAAGTGAATAGAGTAGAGTTGAAGAAATGGAGGAATTGATGATAAGTGTTATTGTCTGACTAGTCTTGCAAGTGGAGATGTGGATAAAGGGAAGTGAATAGAGTAGAGTTGAAGAAATGGAGGAATTGATGATAAGTGTTATTATCTAACTAGTTTGATAAGTGATTCCGGTGAAGTACATTTTCATAATATATAATAAAAATGATAATCTAATTTAAAGATCACAACCAAACCTGACACCAAATTAGTGTATGAGACTTTCTTGTTTATGAGACACAAAACCCCTCCCTACAATGATTTGACTACTAACTAGCACAACCACTAACTCGCGGCTGGTGAACACCGAAAGGCGGCTGTGCGAATACTTGTGTGAATACCCGAAACGCCTTAATACTTGTGCGAATATCTTAATATTTTTTAATCAGGTAGATGTGGTAATAAGTTAGTGAACACAGTATTTTTTAAACACGATTAGGTAAATGTAAAAAAGTAAACATATAAACAAATGTCTTTATAACAACTCGGAAGTTAATGGATGAAATCAGAGCCATTCATTTATTGTGACCACTAAGAATATTCTAGGCATATTTAATCTCGTCCATAGAAAACGTATTAAGAACTAAAAACCTATTAAATATGCCCATTGTCAATAGGTATACGCCTTTCGACGTAAAAATTCAACAATTTCTTTTTAAATTTTAAATTAATTCATTTTTTTTTTAAACAAAATAGAAAAGAAAGTGTTTTGAGTGTAAATTATCGTACACCCCTCTCAATGGGGTTGATACCTATGCCACTTTCTTTTGTAGCCACATAAATATAGCCGATGCAAAAAACATGATATTTCAAAATTCCACAAAATAAAAAGTATGACAAAAAGTTAGATAAGAAATCCATCGAAGTTTTTCTGGTTGGTAAGAAAATGAAATACAATGAAACTAAAGAAAATCCAAATACAAATTAAATCAAATGCAACCCTAACTCATCTGCGTACAGGCCTTTAAAATGCCAGGCAGATCAAATGCAACCCTAACTCATCTGCCTACAGTCCTTTAAAATGCCAGGCAGGCTCTCATTTCAGAGCGTAGTTGATCATTTTCGCCGAGTTGGAGCGGGCAATCCTCAAGTTCCTTTACAATATGGTTGAAGCAGTTTGTGCAAGAATTTAGGTATAGGGTTTGATCAAGAGGGGGCGAGATTTGTGATTTCTGGTAAGAGTTTTGAAAAACAGTGTACGAGGTTTAGGGTTTTTGATAAAAATGTGTTTGATAAATGGCAACTTTGCCGAGGCAATCAAGTCCAGAAGGACATTCATTGGTTGTTTCCTCTTTTTCCCTGTTGCCTAAATTAATGGTTGCTCTCGGTGCATGCCTCTGGATTCATTGCCCCTTTTCCAGATCTGGCTGCAACGCCGCACTTGACCGTGTGGCGGCCAGGATCCACATTATAGGTACTTCTGCTCCACTTATTACCCTCTCAGGATATATTTTCTGATTTTTGTGACATTTAATGTTATACTTGTTGTGGTATGCATGCTATGTGGTGCATTTTTCGTTAAGGTAAATTCCGGTGCTCTGTTTTAAGTATTCTGGATAGGGTTATTGTTTGCTGGAGCTCTGGTTCTGTATGTCGATGATATTACCTTTTAAACAAATATTTATTCTAGTTATTTTTTGTATCTTATATTTTCTTGAGTATTTGTTTCTGTTCGTGTACTGTGTTTTGGAATTTGTGTCATTGTGTAACTGGGTTCTTTTGTTTGCTTGGGCAACATGTACAGAGTTTAAGCAACATGTCTTGTCACAAGTTTGATTGCTTTTTTTGAACTTCCAGCAGTGTGCTCTTCTCGTTGAAGGAGCTTTTCAAACACATACGATTTTGCAGTGTATATAGAGGAAAATAGGTTTTTAAAAAGATGTCCATCAGATCTCCGAATTGCAACAGGAGGTGACCGGCCTCTTCAACACTATACCCAAGTAGGTTGAAAGATAGAAGTCCCTAGGTAAGAGAGGAGAAAACCCCTGTGGGAGAGTTTGATTAAAAAACAGCAGCCACATAGCTGAATGACCTGTCACATCTTGCACATAAGATGTATCATCCTTGCTTCTATTCTTATATTGGCTTTCAGCTCGCTTTCTTTTAACACTCAAGCACCTTCTACGAGTAAGCGTTGTTCTGTTTCTACCTCTTCTGATGAGTAAGTGTTGTTCTGTTTCTACCTCTTCTGATCGCCATATCTGACAAGCCCTTCTAACCCTTTTCTCCTTTGACACCTACTTTAGTGTCTCGCAGCTTAGCCTTTTAAGTTTGTTTTTAGGTGGTCCAAGTCACGTTTTTCCCTCCCATGAGTTATTCAGTTCGAGATTTTTCCGTTCTTTTGATCTCACATGCTGCGGTGGACTTGCATTTTCCCTTTCTGTAGCATCCCACTCATATGGTGTTTCAGTTCCACGTGGAGGGTATGATTCTTCTTTTACGTTACAATCCTCTAGGCATTTATTTGTACTGTAGCTCCCTTTTATTCTTCCTCTGCCAAAATCCATAATGATTATATATAGATTTTATATAGAATTTTGCAGCTGTACATTTCAGCCACTCCATGCTGCACTAGAATTCCTATCGATAGAGAGAGATCCTGAAAAGCGAGAAGGAATTCTTGACATTCAATCAAAATATTTTTTTGAAAGTTATGTGGAGTTCTATCAGCAATCTGTTTTAGTGTGGAATCAGATTGGATTCTTTTCCTTAACCTGGTTTGAACCATAGTTTCGTAAACATTTTATTTCAGCGAATATGTGGTGGGAATACCGTATTGTAAGATCTACCTAGTAACATCTGAATGCTTATTCTGTTTTTTTTAAACACCAATTTTCTCAACCCCAAATAGTTGTCATTTTCAGCATTTTAAAACAGATTTGTATTCCTTCAGATTTCAAGAGTTCGCACGTGCCATTGCAGTTTATTGTTAAGTTTGCACCAGGCTATCAAGACAGTTTTGCAGTTTTGGTTGTGAAGTAACTTAAAATGTCCGTACACTAACCTTATCAAAGTGTAGGCATCTGCATCCAAGTTTAAGGAGTCACAAAATAAGTTCCAAGACTCAGAATAGTCGTATTTTGCTAAAGTTTGCAATATGATCTTATTTCAAGTACTTTAATGAGAAATGTAGAGAAGAACTCATATGTTAGATCTGTAGATTTTCCCTATAATTGGATGAGCACGTAATTTGACATGACCAAAGCTTAGTTTAGAAATCAGAAAGACATGGAAATGGTTCATAATGGTAATAGAGTAATTATTATTATCAAATCTTGCTTAAGAGTAAGCAGATGTACCTACATGTTCAAAGACGCTCTTTGTTGGATGCAAATGCTTTTATTTCATGCTGGGCTTTGCAGTCGTTTAAACGTTCTAGTTTTTGGTAGCTTTTGTTTGTTTTTTGGTGATTTTTTTTGTTTGATTTTGCTTAAAATTCGGTGAGGAATGGTTGGATCTGCAGATTTGAGTGGCTAAGTTTGTATAATCCGAGTGTCTCGGTGGTTTTTCAGCCTGCTGAATCCATTTATGCATTCAAAAATGCAATTTAAACAATAAAAATAACGATTTTAATCAGATTTACATAGCTGGATTCTGGTCCAAAAAAACCCAAAAGGTAGATCGATTGGCCAATGCCTTTCTATAGCTGGATTCTGGTCCAAAAAAACCCAAAAGGTAGATCGTTTGGCCAATGCCTTTCTATTTGGCCTATGCTTCTTTTATGCTTTTTTTTTTTCTTCCCAGCCACTTCCTGTTGGTGAGGTTCTCATTGTCTTGTGTCATGGTTTTTAGACTCTCACCTTTGGCCTTTCTGCCTCATGTTCTTTCCCTTGATGTCTGCTTCAGGCTATACAACATCTCTATCTCTAATAGCGTTTGGATTGGTCTTTGTATGTTATATTTATTTTGGCATGATTGGATTTTGCACTCATTATTTGCTTTTACTTCACGCAGAAAAAATGCAAATAAGGAACATCATAACAACTTGCAAGTCTTCAAGCGTTGCTATGATATACTTCCTTTAAGTAAGGAATGATCTTAGCAAAACTTACAAATTTACACGAACTTACAAGTATGTTTACAACTAAACTAAGCAAAAAAAGCAAGTAACATCCTAACTACTTACAAGTCTTCAAACGTGGCTAGGATATTGCGTTTAAGTAGGGAATGATTTTTCACAAAACATAACAATTTACGCAAAAATCTGTGAACAAAAGATGCTAGCAAGACCTGGCAATTTACCTCTTCAAACGTGGTTAGGATATTGCGTTTAAGTAGGGATTGATTTTTCACAAAACATAGCAAATTTACGCATAAATCTGTGAGCAAAAGATGCCCGGGAAATGTTTTGTTTTTGCAAGTTGTGAGTGTTTTGGTTTAATAACTAATATTATTAGGTTAATGCATAAAACATTGAAATAAGTTGACACCAAAATAAGAGAATTTGAAACATATATCACACCATCGACACAATGAACATAAAACTTAAAATACACATATTTCAACATATTTCAATATATATATATATATAATATGGGAAAATCCAATTAGAAAAGTGAAGACTATGTCATGATTTTTTATTTTTACTTATGAAATGCAAATACAAAGAAATGTGAACTCACTATGGATTTACCATTTGACAATGTGGCTTCAATTGTTGCATCCAATATTTTGTTCTTTTGGTTTGTTCAACTATGGAACCCCCTTGTTTGGTTTTCTCCTTCAATATTTCATTCCATTGGTTTGTTCAACAAGTATGGAACTCCCTTGTTTTCACCTGTGGCTGGAACAAGTTAACGAAGGTGTACCACAAAGATGCATTGATTGGTTACCTTGGGTTTCAAAATATGTTGATGGTTCTTCCCTCTCTCAAGATAGAAACTTTGGATTAGGTGTTGATTGAACAAAAAGTAATGATCTCTCGAGGTTTAGGTTGGAGGGAAAGTAATGCTGGTATTCACCCACACACCCAAGGTTGACTTTGACAATAATAGACATAGAGAGTTTCAAAAGGCAAAGCCACCTACATTTGATGGTGAAGTTAAATCTAGACAAGAAGTTGAGGCTTTACTTGTGAAAATAAAGTATTTCCAAGTCCACAATTACTGTGGAAACATGAAGGCCATAGCGGCCATATCCAATTTCAATGGCTGAGGGTCAATTTGGTGTCTCAATTTTAAACATGCCTTAATAGCCCTATAGGGTTAAGGGTTTTTGTATGTCATTTTTCAATTAGATTTATTGTTTTGGAGACTTTAGAGTCTTTTTGAAAGTTCATTGTTATTGGAGTGGTCAAGATCAACTTGATAACTTTCTCATATGAACATTGATTGAACATCTTTTGAGGTGATCTTTGTGTTGTTGAAAAACGTTGGATTGATTGAAAGTTCATGTTGTTTTGAAGAATATCCTTTTCTATCTCTACCTAAGTTTTTAGTGCCAAGTGATCTATGCACCATGGTAGGTGAGACTTACTTGTTAGTTTCTTGGTCTTACATGGAAGGCTCATATAGTTTTAGAGTTTGCACATTCATGATTGAGCATATGGGCATATATGGAGGTAGTTTAACTTTGTAGGCAATATCATCTACTTGCTTGAATACCTTAGAAGGATTAGAAGCCTTGAGCTTCATACTAGGCCTCTATAGTTTTTTTTTGTTCTTGATTTTGTACGGTCATGTTGGGCTTTGTACTTTCTCATGACTTCTTCCATGTTCCATGTACTTGCAAATGGATTTGTGTGAGCTTATGAATGAATCTTTCAACCTTCAAGTCTCCCCTTGCTTCTCTTTGTTGCCCATATATAACATGTAGAGGTGAAGATGTCAAATTTCCAAAACAAGGTTTAAAAATTGATTCACTAATAGATCAATTGGTGAATATATTTTGTTAGAAAATGACAAAAAAATAGTTGATTATGAAATTTTGCCCATAAAAAATATCATGATTGTTATAGGAATGTTGAATATAAATCAATTTTTTGTTCTAGGTCTTTTACTTTTGTTAGCCCATTTGTCTATGGATGAAAGGTTGTAGGTCTCGCCAACTTGGTGTTCATCTTCTAGAGTGTAGTTCTCAAGGCACTGGGAAACATAGTCTACTTGTTTGAGATGATGCCCCTTGGTATCCCAAAGTGCACCTAAGGTTTCAAAGAACATGATTCTTGCATCTTGTTTTTGATGGATTTTTTTTACAAGGGATGAGATTGCACTTTGTACTAAATCTATCAACTATCACAAATATATAGTCACGTCCCCTCTTAGTTTTGACAAAATATCTTGTTCATTGCTTTTGTTAGCCCATTTGTCTACGGATGAAATGTTGTAGGTCTCTCCAACTTGGTGTTCATCTTCTAGAGTGTAGTTCACAAGGCATTGAGAAACATAGTCTACTTGTTTGAGATGATGCCCCTTGGTATCTCAAAGTGCACCTAAGGTTTCAAAGAACATGATTTTTGCATCTTGTTTTTTGATGGTTTTTTTTCACAAGGGATGAGATTGCACTTCCTACTAAATCTATCAACTATCACAAATATATAGTAATGTCCCCTATTAGTTTGGACAAACTATCTATGGAATCCATGGAGATACTCTTGCATAGTTTATAAGGTATAGTGAAGGGTTGGTATAGATCTTACTTCCTATATTATTGGGCTTGTTGATACAAGAAAGTGTCCATGGATATATTCTTACATAGTTTATAAGGTATAGGGAAGGGATGGTATAGATCTTACTTCCTATATTATTGGGCTTGTTGTTACAAGAAAGTGTATCTTTTGTTAAATTGATCTACATGTAGAATAACCCATCTTGGAGATGGCAAGAAACATTTTATTATCTTTTTCTTCAGTATTTCATGATAAGATGAATGTTAGGCCTTAAGCATAAAGCTTGTTAAGTCCTAGATAAAGTCCCATGTTAAGCATAAAGCTTGTTAAGCCCTAGATAAAGCGTATTACATTTTTATTCTTATATAAGTGTTTTTAGACCCTGTAATGGTAATTGTAACCTTTGTCTCCTATATATACCAATGGTACATAGTTTTAGAGATTATATTATCTTGTACATTTGTCCTATTGTAGAAGAAGGTTGCCCCCTCGAAGAGGTTTCACATTCATTCTTCTCTCATTGTTAAGGCACAAAGTTATCTCTTGTTTTTTAATTCTATTTGGGTGTTTGGTGCATAATATTTGGGTTTAGAGCATACGATCCTAGGTTTTTGCTCCTTCAAACAAGTCACTTTGACATTTTTTGTGATAACTTTTTTCTAGGATTAATTTAAATAATGAAATTTTTGGGACTTTGAGGAGACATAACAAAGTACGTGGTAAAAATT
>JASDQU011026092.1:580-10789 GCA_032191745.1 Picea mariana
ATATATATATATATATATATATATTACTTAAATTAACCCATGATTCATTACTAAAGGTTTTGTTATTGCATTATAAAAATAAAGGTTCAAATATTTTTTTCATGTTAATTAGATATATATATTATAATATAAAATTAAAGTTATTAATACTTCACATATTAATAATAATAATAAAATAAATTGTAAATTGATTGTTGGGTTATGATTAAAGATTGCTCTTGTTCCCTCTTTACATGGTATATTTCAAAATGTAATTTCTTCAAATTATGATCATTTTTTTATAAAGTTGTTGTACATAGGTTTGCTTACTCATTTGTGTCCTTGTAAGTAGTGTTATTCAAAATTAATATAATTACACTAAGTATTAACAATATCATTTTTACTCGTAACATTGTTTAAAAATAATCAAATTTAACCTTAAAGTTTCTAGTGTAACAAATTGTTTCCTTTTTAAAAATACAAAAAATTATTATTATTTATAATAATTTACTATTTATAATTAAAGAGCTAAAAAAATCCTTCAACAAAAATAATCTAAAATTAAAGAGCTAAAAAAATCCTTCAACAAAAATAATCTAAACATTTGAGATAAAAAATCTAAAAATAATAAATATCAATTGAATTAGACTTTAACACTAAATCAATACCCCGGATGGGGTGCCATGTGCTCAGGCGAGGACACGCGGGAGGCTGCCGGGACGCCCATTTATGGCATCGACCGACGTGATCCCTCCGTCGATTAATTGAACCATGGCCTACACCCGCCACCTTAAAGTGACGAGCCCTCTCGCGCGCAGGGAAGGTACCAGGCGACAGAGCACTATCGGCCTAGTGTTAATGGCGATCGTGAGCACAGCATTATGGGATTTTATAGTGACAAGAGACAGGGTAGAGATGTATTGGCCCTGCGCAGAGCTCATTCTGTTTGAGCGGCATTTCCGACCTCCGTCACAGAAAGTGAAGGGAGAAGCCGACCTACACCTCCGACCTCCACCCACACGCAGTCCTCCAGGGGCTTCCACCATGCCCAGACTCAGAGGCAAATCGCGTAGGGGGGCAGCCTAGTACAGGGCTGAATCCCGGCGCAAGCGCATATAGCAATTTGAAAAATCTCTCGCACTGGCATCCATCCGACGGAAGCGAAGTCCTTGGTCGCCTCCCATGGAAATTGTTGAAGAGATTAGCCTCGAGGAGGCCATGCAGAGCCACCCTCCCATTGCACATGCAGTAGAGCACAAGCCACCGCCCGAAGCACACCTGGGGAGACACAGTGTCGTCAGCGAGGAGGACCTTTTCCCACCTTGCATCGTGGAGGAGGAGGACACGCTCGGCGACACCAGAGGGATGGCGGAGGAAGAGCGGACACCGACTCGACCAGCGGGAGACCCCAGCGCAGATGCAGCGAAGAACTCAGGCACGAGGACCTCCGACAACAAGGGAGGGACGGACCAGCCCACCTTCTCGGAACTCTGGCACCTACCACTCGTATTTGAGTTCCGCATCATACTAAACGACCTGGCCTTTCATCTAGCCAGAATGGATCAAAGGATAGACATGCTCTTCGCAGCACTCTCGAAGAACGCTCCGAAGAAGCAGTGCCCAACATGCGCGCAGGCGTACTCGATTCTAGCAGGTTGGCATCGGGTGGGTTACAAGCGAGCGAGCTCAAGCAAATAGTTCCGCAGGGGCTCTGGTTAGGAGTTTTTTATGTTATTTCGGTTTAGTTCGTTTGTCGAGTTTCCTCAGGGTTAGACATGATCACTTTTTTTGAAACTTGTATGCATTGTCGCCTTGGTTTCCCTCGGGCAGGGCGTGCATATGTATCTTTTGATAACTGAATTGCACATGGCACAGGAAACCCAGTTGTCCTGATTTCCTACTCAAGAGAAACAGCTGGCGTCATTACCAGTCATTGTATACTCTTGCTTTTTGATAATATAACAGGTTCCACCGATTTATTTAAAAAAAAAAAAAACACTAAATCAATAGGAGTTTATTACCATAAGAATATTAATTCGATTTTCAATATATTTCATAAAAACTCTTAAAATCCACAAAATAACATATTGGAGGAGTGATAATCACATTAACTCCAACCTCGATCCACCCAATCTCAATGAAAAGTTTTAAAAGCCAATGAAAAATAAACCCTCACTCTAACAATAAAAAAAAAGGTTTAAAAAGCCAATGGAAAATAAACCCTCACTCTAACAATAAAAAAAATGTTATAATAAAGTAAAATAAATATCATTCATCATAATGCTAATTCCATAGTCTATGACCATAGCATCGTAAGGTTCGAAATTGACACCATATTCATGAAAAAATTTCCATCAAAGTCACAACAAGAGGAATCTTGGTATCACTTTTTTAATAATAAAAAAATGTCATATAACATAAGAGGAATTCATAGACAATGAGTTAAGATGAGGTTTAATGTTTATTTATTGTTATCTTGGTATATATGTTTATTTATTAACAATTTAATATATTGAAAGATATTTATTCTAATAATTTTATTTGAAACTCATTTTTTAATACAATGCACTTTGAACAATTCAAGGTATATATGTTTATTTATTAATTAATACACTGCACTTTGAACCATTCAAGGTATATATGTTTATTTATTAAAAATTTAATATATTGAAAGATATTTATTCCACTAATTTTATTTGAAACTCACTTTTTAATACAAGGCACTTTGAACAATTCAAACACTCCATGTACCTTACCAATGAACTTAGACTATTAACGTCATCAATATTATTACTTGAAATCGAATAATATTATATCTTTGCTTTTTCTTGGTGTGATATGATTCCTTCTCCTTTAAATAAAACTTTCTTTTGTTCAACCATGCACAAGCCAATTTGTCTTCCATGACTTTTAAAGTACACTTCATATTCTAAAAGAAACTTATTCAGTCTCATTAGATACAAAACATTGATATTGAAACAGGTCAAAGTTTTCTTATTTACACTTAATATGATTATGAGTAGGTGTTAGAGTTGTATTTTGAATATTTTTTATTTACCAAATTATTTAGAAACATAATTTTTTTCATAAGTATAAGAGAGTTATTTTTAGAGGTTAGACAATCATTTTTATTGGTTGTTAGTAAGATCAATCATGTAATTAGTTTCTATTTTATTTTTAATGTCTTCATTTTTATCTAGTTATTTTTTGATATTTAATGTATCTTTTTATTTTCAAACTCAAGCACTCAACCACCAATTGTTAGAGTAAAAGAAATTAGTAAAGTTGCATTCAACCAACAATTGTTAAAGTAAACCCCGGATGGGGTGCCACACGGAGCAGGGTGGGCACGTGGAGTAGTGCCAGGAGGGGCCATTAATGGTGGCCAACCGCCCTCATATCCCCGCTAGTTATGAGGGGCATCAATTCAGTCGGCCTCCACCTTTTGACGAGGCCTCTCACTCGCACGAGCAGATTGGACAGCCAGAGCATTAAGCCCGTGGCCTTAATGGCTACAGCCACCATTTTCGCCCTTATCAACCTTCTCGAAGGCTTTGGGATGCATTGGAAGCTTACAGAGCCGAGCAAGAACAGCAGCGCAGGGGAAGTTCTGGCTCTCGTCCTCGTTCTCACCATGCCATGAGCAAGAGGAAGACCCCGCAGAGGCGCAGGGTGGTATGCGGTTGACTCATGGTGGAAAAGGCATAAGAAGTTCGAGCGAGCTCTGGTTCTTGCCAAGCAAAAGAGACCCAGGGAGTCCAAAGAAGCAGACTCACCCCCCAGAACATATGTTGAGGAAATTCCTTCGACGGAACTCCCCCACGATTTTTCTGAAAGTCGCATGTTCATGGTTCCGGACAATTGGAACCCCCCTGCGTGTTTTGGAGAAGAAGCACTACCTCCCCACCCGCGAGAAGTACACGGTCCCAGCGATGCTCCCATTAAGGAATTCGCCACCTATTTGGTAGAGGAAGAGCTGTCGAAAGGCAATGAGGAATTGAATCCGTAGCGAACGCAGCATGCACACTAGGAGGAGGACAATGAGCAAAAGTTGCCACCCCCGCCACCACTTCTTCACCCGGAGCACCTGAACCTGATTTTCGAGGTCCGCAGCATGGTGGACGACCAAATCTTCAGAGATGTCCGCATTAACCAATGCCTGGACATGTTGTACACTGCCTACTCCAGCGCCACCCCACGGCGACAATGCCCCACCTGCGCTTAGCTCTATGCCATTCCTGTCAGACGCGGCAAGGAGACGGATGACCGCGAGGACACCGGTTAATAGGTTCTCATGTTCAACATTGCTCAAAACTCTTTCTCTTTTGATGTTTATCAGAGTTGTAGCTCTTCTATCTCATAGCCATGGTAGCAATAGCATAGGCATTATCAAACTACCGTTGAAACTGGCCATGCACCCTGGTTTTCTCCGGGCAAGGTGGCAAAACAATGTTTTGAATTTGCATGCTAATTCGGACTGGCCAGCTGTCTCGGTTTCCTTCATAGGCGGGACAGCTGGCACCTCCATGTCATGGTGTAATTTTGAAGTATTAATATAATAGGATCTGTTTTTACTTAAAAAAAAAAAACAATTGTTAATGTAAAAGAATTAGTAAAATCGTTGTTACTTTGTGATTTAAATACATAAATTCACAAGAATCTTGAAATTGGAGAATTTCTCCTAGTTGGGTCTACTCTCCTTCATATTCTGAATAACTATCACCTCATGAAAAGTTTTCATATTTGCACCATTGCAAAATAGTAAATTAACTCTTATTGCACCAAGATCTAGTAAAGTGCAAAAGCGACAAGTTGTCATTTTATGAGGAGTGCAGAAGCTAAGTGGTTATGAACATGATGAAGATTAATGAGTGCTTAGCAACTTAAACATTGTTAATGCTTGATACAAAGTTTATATTATTTTTTTCCCATTTTTCCTCCACGGATGATAAAAGTTGGTCTTCATGTTTGACTTGCACCAACATTATTGCCAAAAAAATAGCAAGTTGCTAACTTTTGCAAAGTAGTATAGATAGGTCCAAACCCCATTTGGAGAAAAGTTATATTTTTCAGAAATCTCTTTCAAAAAGAGCAAAAACGAAGATTTAATTTTCCAAAATGAACTTATGTTTTCTTAGAAAACTTAGTAAAACAATGCCTTTGAGCTTTATTTGATTGAAAATTTGTCGACTTTCATGGGCACAAACTTGCATATTTGAGATGATAAAATAGAGTTTAATGAACATCAAAACCAATAAAAACCTCAAAATATTGTAAAAACCATGAGAAGACTAAGGGTTGAAGTATAGAATTTCAAAATAGACAATGAGAGTTAGATCAAATCTCAAGAAGAGTAAAATCAAATAGATTCCTAGTTGCTCCAAATCATGAAATAAATACATAAACAATTACGACAAAACGTAACTCCAATAATTTTTATGAGAGTAAACGTAGCTCGAAAATGGATACTCATAGAAGATCCCATTTTTATGAGAGTAAAAGTAGCTCGAAAATGGATTCTCATAGAAGATCCCATTTGTTAATAATACCCTCTCATGATGAGATATATCATCCATATCCATATGAATCACATATTAGTGAATGATATGCATATGAGGAGCCGTTGAGAAATCTAGAGTCTTCTTAGAGTAGTCAAATGAGTAAGAGGCACCATCAAGATAACCTACAAAGAGAATTTCTAAGCTAAAGTTTCCCACTTTTAATGGTGAGATTGGAACTAGATAAGAAGTTAAACAATGAATATGTGAAATAAGGAAATACTTCTAGATCCATTATTACTTGGGCAACATCATGGACATAGTTTATCTATATAACATGACTAGCAAGGTTTCTCTTATGGGGAGAATCACCAACAAATGTTTAGAGGATCAATGATAAAAACATTAAGTGGAAGCAGTTCAAGAAGTATTTTCAACAAGAGTGTCCTTTCTATCACTATTATGAGAAGATTGTGAATGAATTCCATGAGCTAAAACAAAGTCAAGTCTATGTTGATGACTACAAAAGGAAGCTCATGGAGCATTTAAATAATGCCATATACATTAATTAAAGATGAGAAGTTAAAAAAAAAACACTTTTTAGTGAGTCATAACCTACATACTAAAAATAGATTTATATTATGGAACCCTAAACCACTTCTTGAGTGGATCATAACCTACATATTAAAATTAGATTTATATTATGGAACCCTGAACACTTGAAGAATAATTTTGAAAGGCCAAAGTTATTATTAATTGAAAGAAAAAGGAAAGCAAGATTTCCAAAATACTTAGAGGTAAAAGGAAAAGAGAAAAATAAGAAAGAAATGGTTCAATCCACCTTTCCATAGAAATTTCCCAAGGTCTTTTTAGCAAGTCATTTAGTTCAAAGTAAGAAAGAAAAGATGACCTCCACTTGAGTGTTAGCATGATTGTGTGCTATAACACCCTATATGGTGTCCCACATGGAATAAAAATCACATACGGGATGCATGCCCCCTTTTTTCCATTCCTATGTTCCCTTTTCATCCTTATGTGTCCCTATTTGCATCCTATGTATGTTTCTTGCATGCTTTTGTGTCCTAAATTTGCATCTTACTACATCCCAATTCACATCCAAATGAGTCCATAACATCCTTATGTGTGTCTCAACATTGATTTTGAATCCCAATTTACATCCAAATTCACTTCCTTATTTCCAATTCACATCCAAATGAGTCCATAAATCCTTATTTGTGTCTCGACATTGATTTTGAATCCTAATTTACATCCAAACTCACTTCCTTATTTTCATAATAGTGTCCTTATTTGTGTCCCAAATTGTATATAAGACTATTATCCTCCTTGAGAGATTTCCAACAAGTTATTTTTCCTCAAATCTAAGTTTATATGTAGGGGTTGTAGTCTCAAGAAGTTGATTATCTATTTTCCAACTTGGTGCACACAACTAACTCTTGGAATTCTAGCTTATAGTCTCATTACCTTCTTGTCTTTACATTTATATTGTTTTTTGTCATAAATATAGGAATCAACCTCTTGTCAATGTCAGGGCTTGGCCAATAGATGATAATAGCTTCATACATATCTTCTCAAAATTTTCTATCGCCATATGTGTGCATTGTTTATGGTGCATCACTTAAGTGTGTCCCTTATAGTGAGTTTCTTATGATAGATTTATTCATATGATGCATGAGTAGGTTGCTTATGTAATTTTCTTATGTTGTGTCAATTGTTTACATGTGTTTGTGCTAAAGTGCATCACTTAAGTGTGTTTCTTAGGCTGCATCACTTAAGTGTGTCTCTCAAGGTGCATCACTTATGTGTTGTGTTTAAGTGCATTGCTTAAGTGTGTCTTTTAGGGTGCATCACTTATGTGTGTCACATAAGTGTATTGCTTATATGCATCTCTTTAGTGTGTCTCTTACGTGTCACTAGTTATGGTGATCACTTTTATGTGTTGCTAGTTATGGTATAACACTTATGTATGTCACTTAATATGGTGCATTGCTAAATTATGTTGATGCTTAGAAAAAATATTAGTGATTCATGATGGTAAATTTCAATGACTAGAGTAAAACATGGATGTATAGTTCAAAAGCATCAAAAAGAGATTCCAACTCTATGCAAGCATCTGTGGTAAGATAGAGGATGAGATCAGTATCCAAAATGATTGTGTTTAAATCATGTGTAGGTGGCTAATACATGTGGCATTATTAATAAAATTATCAATATCATGATCCTAAGTTATGGTCCATTCAAAAAATAAGTATGGTATCAATCCATCAATCTCCATAGCTTTGTGTTTATTGTCCCAGTCATAATCTCCCTACCCTTGAAAGGACGTCATTATTGTACCCTTTTGGGGTGGGAAATGAGATATTCAAACCTCCAATATGTGTGTCTCTTATGCATGCCACTTATGATGTGTCACTTATGGTATGTCAATTATATGTGTTTATTAAGTGCATCACTTGTGGTGTGTCACTTATGTATCACTTTTAATCAAATTATCAATATCATGATCCTAATTTATGGTCCATTCAAAAAAAATGTATGGTATCAATCCATCAATCCCCATAGCTTTACATTCACTACCCCAATCCTAATCTCCCTACCCCTGGAAGGAACTCATTATTGTCCCCTTTTGGGGTGGGCAAGTAGATATTCAAATCCCTAATAAGTATGTCTCTTGTGTGTGCCACTTATGGTGTGTCGTTTATGGTATGCCAATTATATGTGTTACTTAAGTGCATCACTTGTGGTGTGCCATTTATGTATCACTATAGTTATGGTGCATCAATCACTTATGTGTATTTCTCATGTGTCACTAGTTATGGTGCCTCACATATGTATGTGTATTACTCATGTGTCACTAGTTATGGTGTCTCACATGTGTGTGTCTCTTCCTGTAGTACATATTCTCATATTTGTGTCACTTGAGTGCATTTATTAAGTGTGTTGCTCATGTGTGTTACATATGGTGTGAAACTTATGGTCTATTAATTATATGTGTCAGTTAAAATGTATCAATTAAATATGTGTTGCTTATTTTCCATCATTTATGTGTGTCACTTAGGCACAACAATTATATTGTTTTGTTTATGGTGTGTGGTTTATGGTGCATCTGTTGACGGCATCACTTTAATCATGGTGTGTATATTAAGTACATCACCTATGGTACTTGAGTTGATCACTTATTTATGTTTCTTATGGTGTGTCGCATATGTTTGTTTCTTAAGTGTGCCAGTTATGGTGCATCATTTATGTGTGTCACTTAATTGCATCTCTTATGTGTGTCACTTGTGTTAGTAGCTTATGTGTATTTGGGTCTTTTGCAAATCAAGGGGAAAGTGAATTCATACTTTCAATGTTGTAAAACCCATCAAGAGACATTCAATGAGATTTTGTGTGCCTTAATCGAAGTTTGGAGTGAAAAGATATGTACTTGATAAATTGATGTATCATTCCAACTATTTAACTTGCATTAATAAAAATAATAATTCCCTATCGTTTACCAATTGTAGTACTAGGATAATTGGTAAGTCACTAGGTCAATAAGTAATAGGTCACGATTTCAAGTCCCATGTTGAGAATGGGATATACTACACTAGAAAGAGGACATATAACATTGAACATGACACTTTTTGTTGGACAGAAACTGAGACACAAGTGTTAGTTGGGACACAAACAGATATGCAACTTGGAATGCTAGGGTTAGATGGGATGCAAATCAAGACACAAATTGGGATGTGGGAATGCAATAAATAACACAATTTGAAATAAAAGGTGGACAGAAGGGAATCATTAGGAACATAATGGGAGACAAATGAGACATGTGATAAGATAAAGGTCAAAAAAAAAAATCCAAATGCAACAGAAAAGAACACAAATGAGATGTCCCTAAATACATCCCTTTTTTGTGACCTAAAGTCTTGGATTTTTTTTTAAAATGCACTACCCTAGAACGTTAAATAGGATGCTACAACCTTGTGTTGTAGTTGTGTGTGCACAAGCACTTGTATAATAATTGCTCACATTGTAAAGATAGAAAGAGGGGTTTTCCACAATAAACAAGAGGTGATAATCTTGAATGATGTGCACACACCATTCCCAATAACTATGTTGCATTACAAGACCACTAGGATATCATCAATCCACCATGGTCAAATTTAAATGTAAGCTTGTAAAGTAATCGTTGAAAGCCAAAGGTCTAAGGTTGACATCATATCGAAACTACAACCCCTTCTAAAATTACAAACCATTATGGCTTAGAAAAATGCTCAATAAGGAAAATAAAATGTTGTAATTTTGTATGGATGTGAAGTTATGTTTTAAATAAAACTTAAATTAACCTATGATTAAGTGGTAAAGTTTTTTTTTATTGTATAATAGAGGCGTAAGGTTCAAATATATTTTTCCTCTTGTTTAATTAGATATACATATTGTGTTAATGTAGAATTAGAGTCATTAACTCTCCATATATTAATAAAAAAAATTACATATAAGTAAAACAAATTGTTTGTTGAGTTTTGGTCCAGAAGTAATTTGGAGCAATTTTCATAATGATGACCCTAGTTTAAATCCTAGCATGCTTGCTCCCTCCCTAGGTGGTGTATTTCTAATATAGCTTCTTCAACTTAGAGTCCTTCCTAGGTAAAATGGTCACATGTTGGTTTGTGTACTCATATTTATTATTGTTAATGATGTTAATAAATTAATATAATTGAAATAA
>JASDQU011026092.1:18868-30180 GCA_032191745.1 Picea mariana
CCCTCTGTCGCGTGAGAGCTTGCTCAAGCAACAGACTGATAGGATCGTCTGCTCTGTCATTTTTCTTTTCTTCTGCCATTGAGGTTTTCTTGGGTGTGTGAGAGTTATTTTCCTCAAGAGAGACAAGCTCAAGACCCAACTTTCTATACTCGGACCTCATCGAGGACATGCACTAAAAAAAACGATCAAGAACAACCTGCTCTGATACCATTGACCTGGATTATTTTCGGCACAAAATGAGAGAAAAGATATAATAAAGAAATGCACAGAGATATCACAGATATTCAATAATATAACAGAAATGTATCAAAGATGCAACCATAAACATAGATATACATTAATACACGATTTTTGTTAATGAAATAAATGTACATAGACTGTTAAATACAGAGTGAAAGACTCGCTAGAATGGTGGCAGCTTATTTCTGAAAAGAGATGTGAAGGCTACTCGCATCTGTGAGAAGATGATTATTACAATGAGGCTCTAAGGGCCTTTTTAACATAAGTAAAATCCAAAACGCTAACCCTGGAAGATGAAAAGCCAAAAGGTTTGTGGGCCCAGATGGGGCTAGTTGATACATCAACTTCCTAGGGGTGTAACTTTTGCATACGATCTCCGTTTGGGGCACTCAATAGCTCATTGGAAAGATCTATCTGAGGACTACAACTTTTGGGTGAGCAACATTGATTTAAGATACATGTTGCTCATCGTTTTCTCAAAAAAACATCATTTAGGGCCTCAAAATGGCTACGGAAGTTTAGGACCCGAAAAAACTGCTAAAAATAGTAAATTACCAAAATTGCCAGAAAAATATTTTGAGCCGGTTGGAGAAGTGGGTGGCCACCGATATCCACCTGGATCAGACATACCACCTTCAGACTTTTTTTTTCTCAGCAGAAGGCTAAGACTTTCCATGACTAAGATGAATAGTAGAGGCGAAAGCGGACAGCCTTGTCGAAGACCACATTCGCTCTGGAAGAAGGAAGACGTCTCACCATTTATCAAAACTACAAAAGAGGCGTTGACAACACAAATCATGATCCAGTTGGTCGAAAGAAGACTGAAGCCCTTTTTGATGAGAATAAATCATAGAAAGTCCCAATTAACACAATCATAGGCCCTTTTTAAGTCAAGTTTCAGGATGACGTATTTTAGCTTCTTATGTTTAATGTTATGTAAACACTCTTGTGTAGTGCCAATAGCGTCCAATATTTGCCTACCTTTTAGGAAGTCAAGTTGTTCACCATATAACATCCTCGAGAAGACAGGCTTGACTCTGTTTGCAATCACCTTTGAAATTAACTTATAGCATAAGTTGCAAAGTGAAATGGGCCTAAAGTCTCCAAAGGTAATAGGCTTATTCACCTTTGGGATCAAAGCCAGAAAGGTAGAGTTTAGAGAGGAATTTACCTTCCCCCTAATCTTAAAGTCCTTGACAAGTTCCAACAGATCGTTTCCCAGAATGTCAAAACAACGAAGGAAAAATTCCACCGTCCATCCATCCGGGCATGGAATTTTGTCCTTTGTTAACAACTTTAAAGTATCTAAGATCTCTTGAAGTGAACAGGGTCGGTCTATAAGAGAAAAATCCTCCTCTGTGACATAGTTGGAGAATAAATTAGCCATATTTAATAGGTCAACCGAGGAGGTAAAGTCAATTGCTTTAAACAAACCTTTAAAGTGCTTGAAAGATTCTTTTTTTAGTGTCGCATGTCCCCTATGTGATTGACCAAGTTCATGTGATCTCTCAAATGTGTTTTTCATTTCTGTTTGAACTGGAAAAATTATGAAAAAACTCTGTATTTAAATCCCCACATTTCATCCAAATTGCCTTGCTCTGATGACGCCAAAGTTCCTCTTCCTAAAGAAGAAGTGTGTTCCTTTCATATTCCAAAGATTTAGATGAGACTCGGTGAAAGGTTCTAAACCGTCCCTTTGTAAAAAGGAGGAAGCCTCTCGTAGTTCCTCCTCCAAAAACTCAAGTCGAAGGTGCTTTTCATGGCTACGACGTCAAGCCCAAACTTTAAACCGGTTCTTTAAGACTTTAAGTTTCCTGACAAAACAATGTTGAAGATCTGCCTCCTCTAGGAAAACAGGGTCTGCCCAAACTTCTTTGACCAACACAGAGAAATCATCCTCCAACAACCAGGTCAGATTCAATTTAAAAGGGTAGGCCACCCAGGATNAGATACAATCAGACCCTGATCTACCATTTCTCCATGTAGGAGTCATAACATCTGGTAACAGATCAACCAAATTGTTATCATGAAGAAGTTGTTTGAAGAACCCCACCAAGTTATCCAGATGAGCCGATGCACCCCAAATATATTTTGCACCAGTAGTAAAGTATCACATGCAACAATAATGTTATCAAAATCCAGTAAACCACTAGTCACCACCCAATCCCATAAATCTCTTCTGTCATTACAGGGGCCATTTACATTAAGTAAACAGATACTCTTATCATTTTCGAGAGTGGAACCTTTTAAAAAAATACCCCCACAACAAAGAGTAGGCTCCAAAGTAAACTTGTTTGGGTCCCACATGACCAATAGACCCCCGGAGGCACAAACCAAGCTAACAAAACAAGACAGCCAATGCAGGACGAACTGATGAATGAACAGATGAGCTCGCTCCTCGTCAACAAGAGTTTCTTGAAGGAAAATTTAATCAGGTTTAGTAATACGAAGCAGTCTTTGCATGGAGGCTTGTTTAAGGGACCACCCCACCCCTCTGAGATTTGTAGAGAGAAAGATCATGGTCTATCCCTAGCTAGGGATTTTAATCCTCTAAGCATCCCATAATCAATGACAACAGAAATGGAAGTTTCTATAGCAGGAACCGGACGACAAGCTTTTTTTGAGCACTTCTCTTCTTAATGGGAGAAGTTTCAAAAACAAGTCCCTTTGACCAGGCATAAACATGTCTGCCACCATCATTCGAAGTAACAGTTGTCCCGAAGCCTCGAAGAGGCCAAGAAGTTTAATGGCATTCCTACCCTGGTAGACTGGTAAAGGGACTAGAGTCCTCACCTCATGGAAAAGGGGGATGAGTGATTCCAACGTTTCACCCAATGAGAAATCTCCAGGTTCCGATTCTCGATAGCTCGAGATGACTCGGGAGTCCATTTCCCCCACATTGTCCACCACCCCAACCTCCATAGAAACACCATGCACTGAAACAAGTTGACCTCCAGTAGTAAGTGGAGAGATACAAGGAATATGAAGACCAGTACTATGGGGCCCCAATGGTGGAAAGGCCCTATCAAGACCCGAAACTACAACATTCCCCCCAAAAAATAGATATGTTCACCGCGAAGGAGAAACAGTCCCCTTTTCAAGTTCCACTATACTGGGAGGTAAGATAGGAGCGAGCCTCGGAGAGTCCAAAGAATCTAGAGACAACCTTTCCCAGGAAGTAAGCGAGAAATAAAAGGAGGGATAGAGTGCTTTTAGTTTACTTGTGACAGTCGACATATCCTCAAGTAAAGGCGAGTCTCCTGGTTCCTCACGTACACCCTCATGAACCGAAGATTCCACGTCGGGCAAATCAATACAGGGCACCTTCAATATCCAAGTGTTTTCTGAATATTCTTCCTCTGCTAAGCCATGACAAGTGTTCTGCAAATGTCCTATTTTATGGCAGAGGGAACACTAGAACGGAAGACCCAAATATTCTAACCTTTGAGAAAAAACATGTCCACGCCAATGGATGCCTAGAGTTTCCAATAAGCCCTGATGAATATCAACTTCAACAAGAATTTTACCTAACTTTCTATCTAGAGCCTATAGAAACAAACCATCGATGCAAATGAACTGTCCCAGAGAATTACCTATGGCAGTTAATGCTTTTTCGTTCTATAGGTTCAACGGTAAGCTGGGTAAAAGAACCCACGGGTGGCGGAACTGGAAGTATTCCTACACCGGGTCAAAAGATATCTGCTACCTTTTTAACATAAGACTACTAGTGTCAAAGGCCCAGGGATGATCCAAAATCAATGAAGCATCCTCCGTTGAACATAACCTAAACCCGAACTAATCCCACGGAAGGAAAAGAGTATATGGTTTGTAACCCAGGAGAGGAGACCAGTGAAGTTTAACCCAATCGACAAGAGAAGAGGTGCACTACTAATGATAAGAAAATTGGCCAACTAAAGCATTCAAGGCAAGGTTTACCGCCTCCTCAAGGTTGAGGTCGTCACTTAGAACCATCTTTCTATGAGCCTTGTTGGTGACCCAAGGCTTCATATTGCTTCTTCTTTTAAGAGCAGGTTTAGTGATAGTTTCCTGACCACCTCAATGGGTTGATGGAGCAACACTAATGTTCGACCCTACACTAGCCGAGGGAACATCAAAAAGTTTTTTGGAGCGCACAAATCCATCACCAAAGATACACTTCGACAGAGAGCTATCCCCTCCCTTCAATTTAGTTGAAATGGTGGGTAGCACAGGGTCCGAGGGTAGTAAACTGCTAGCTAACATGCCAGTGGATTTATTTAAATCTCCCGTAGGATTGAAAAGGCATGCCTGCCTCCAGATATCCTCGTCATTCACACTCATTATTACACTGATGGTCGCTTCTGTCATCAGAAGCTTCTAACTATGAAGGAAAGGCACACACCTAACCTCCACTAAGATCATTTCAGATCACGAATCAAAGCAGGACACTTGGAACGATAAGCCCAGGGAAACAGTATTAAAGAAGGGTAGTAGTGACATTGGCTAAGAGGACAGGCTACATTAAAGAGCTCAGTTCAGCAATATAAATGAAGAAGGTCGCAAAAAATAGAAAGAAAGTTAGCCAGACACCCAGCTATGCAGCCACCAACAAAAAAGATCCAAAGACTTTAGCGGATGATTAAACACCCAAAAACCAAGGAAAAACCAGTATTCAAAAAATTGGCACCCATACCTATAGGCCAGCCACATGACACACATCCCCTCACCTGGTCAAATAGGTAGGAAGCCACCAAAAAACCCCCATAGCAGACGAGATCCGCCAATAGTCCACCAATATATAGACTCATTAACATCATCAATACTATTACTTGTATTGGAATATATCTTATATATTTTCTTTTCTAGTTAGTGAAGTGTGATTCATTTTCCTTCGAAGAGAGTTTCCTTTTTGAAAGCCAATTCACTTTGATAAAGTATACTTTATATTTTATCAGAAATTTTATTAAGTGGTAAAAAAATTTATAATTTAATGGTCAATCGACAATTAGGATAGTCATCATTGATTATTATTGACAAATGTAGGTTGACTCGTTATCATTATTTAAAAAAAAACATACCACTTTAAATGATCTATTAGTGGTCTTTAAGGGGGTAGGATTTCACCCATGATACCTTTGAGTATTGGGTCGTTAACTTGTATCCTTTTGCATCTCAAGAAAATGTTTCTTATCTTATCAAAAGTAGTTTTAGGTTTTACTTAAGAACCAAAAGAAAGTTTTAACCGAAATGGTATTTGCAAGAAATCCAGTATCCCTTATAATAATTGGTAAGACTACCTACAATGTTTTTTGGCAACATTTAGCGTTAATTCCATACATAAAACCAAATATTATCCCTAATTACAATTTAACCTCTTTCCTAAAAATATAAATTTTATATGATGATATTCAAATCACTAAGTGATCATATTTTAGATTTAAATTTATTTGTCTAATAGTTTTAAAATATTTGTACTATTAAAGTGGTTTTTGTGTATTCTTAATGGGCCACTGGGAAGGGCGCCCCCCTTCCTTCGCCACTCAACACAAGAGAGTTTAGTGTAGGCAATTATTTCTATTATATTATGCTCTTGCCAATTTTGGTTGAGCAAGGCATGGCTAAATAAATGTTAGTATGTTAGTTGGTGTCAGTAAGTAGAAATGTAAACAAACCTTGCCAGTCTAGTTAAGCAGGGCATTTCTAAAATAAAATTTAGCATGGCAGTCAATTGTCAGGGAAACAACCCTCACAAGTTTGGTTAAGAGTGTGCTTTAGAAATAAAGTAGAAACTTATTTTATAATTGCAATTGTTGCAAAGGAAAAAGTCACCCTACATAGTATTAAGAGGGTGCTCCTCTCTTCTGAATAAATAGATGATCATTTACTTCTCACTTCCAATTTTTTTCTTTGTCATTCTCTGCGTATTTTGTATTGTGCAGCGTTTTTATTCTTGTGTGTCAGTTTATTTTGTTGCTGCATTTTAATTTTGCATATAGAATTACAGATTAATTCGTATCAAAGCCTGAATCCAAGCTAGCTTTTGCTTAGCCACGAAATTCAAAAGAGAGGCCATCCAACAATTTTTTTTTCTCAGATCCAGAAATCCTTCTCAGGACTTCCAGTGTGCCCTCCTTAGGGCTTCTAACACGTTCATCTTTCACCATTATCCACATGCCCTCTTCAAGGTATTGGGTGTCTTTTCAGTGCACTCAAGAGTTCAATGATTCTTAGCGCAACATCCAGTGACAGATCAACATCCGTGGTGAACGAAAATTATGACGCCGGGAAGAGAGCCGTCTACAGAGGATTCTACATCCACTGCCACAGATCCAATTCAAGATTTAACAATGGCTCTCCAGGATTTTCTCCATCTACAACAATGCAAAGCTCCAACACCCATGCAACTTGATACACGCTTCCAATTACCAAAGTTTGTGGACCAAATGAATGGCAAGAATGTTGACTCTTGGCTTCACAGTCCTTCCATATACTTATGTACATGTCTTGAGATGACAGAAGACATGAAGCTTCAGATAATCAATCTGCAACTCGAGGGAATTTCGCAGACATGGTGGGACACTCATATGGATAATTATTCATGGGCCATGGACAAAGACGACATGATCAAGACAAAGACACCACACATTACGACGTGAGATGGATTTTACTAGGCTCTTAGAGAGAACTTCTACCCACCAGGTTATCGCCAAAACCTCCTTGCTAAATGGTTGTATCTTTGACAACTTGCCATTTAGTCCCCCCAAGGATACATCGACATCTTGTACAAATTGTGCATCCAGTTGTACATCGTTGATCCGGAAGAGGTATTAATTATTGAATTCAATTCTAGTTTATTAATTCATCTACATTATGAAGTGGATTTGTTTGAAATCTCTTTGTTGGACAAGGCATTTTTTCTGGCCTTGGTCGTGGAATGTAAAGTGGAACCTCGAACCCGCTCTCCCCAAGCCCAAGTTGGTCCCTAAGCCCAAGTTGGTCCCTCTAATGTCGGTACTTCACATACTATTCCATCCCCTGTTTCACATGCCTCACCTGTCTCTCCCCATAATGCAACCCAATGTACCTTCCACAAGACGAATTCACATGCTTCTGCCAAATGTCAGGCACTTCAGAACCTTTGCCCCAATAAAAGTATTTTTGTTGAGGTCACTTAGTCTGATTCCCCTGACCCTCTTGAAGTCCTTTCTCTTGAAAATTCTACATAAGTTGGCCCATCTCTAATTCTGATGACCACCAATGAACATGCCACCTCTCATGTGGCCTTGTTTACCCACAATTGTCAAATTAAGAACAAATTGGATACTCTTATCCTAAACAATAGAAGAAAAAAGAACCTCATCTCCTAGGACTTGGTCCAATGCCTACAAATCCCAACTACTCCGCACCCTGAACCATATAAGCTTGGATGGGTACAAAAGGAAGGTCCAAGCCTCACTGTCTTCTGGTGTTGCGCAGTGACCTTCGCCATTGGCCCTTTGCAGGATACTGTGGTGTGTGATGCTTCACCTTTAGATTGTGTTGACCTTTTACTTGGAGTACCCTACCAACATACCCGAAACATTGTTTATCATGCTAAATTTCATAAAAACCACCTGCAACATGAGGGACGCACCTATGTACTTACTTGTTCTACTCCTCATTCCACACAGCCTCTGACTAGACAAGCAATTGTTAACCAAGTCACTTTGAACAAATATGTTTCCTTGTGTTTGGTCCACCCCATTAAACCATACCATCCTACCAACCCAACACATCAGGACATGGCTCCCCCACTCCCAGAAGTTTCCAAGGTCTTCCCCCAACCCACTGGATTGCCCCTATCTTGCTCTATTGAGCACACCATTAATCTCCTACCAGAAGCCTCTTTTCCCAACGCCCCTTCCTACCACCTCACTCCCCAAGAGGTTGCTCTAATAGCATACCAACCTGGTTGACTTCTGCATTCATGCCCTACTTCACCTTCATCATTGCCTTGTGTGTCTCCAACATTTCTTTTGTCAAAGCAGGTTTCTATTCCAATATTCTTAGCCAATAGGTTATATACTCCAACACAAGTGCTAGCATATTATAACACTTTGCCTGGTAGTTCCTCTTTGGTCAAACAGATTATTGAGAAAGCTTTTGAAAAACAAAATTCTTCCATTTAATGTAGTATAGCTGGGAAAAATCATCCACGGAGGCATCCCTTCTTAGTTGAAGCAGTTAATAAACTAGGGTGTATTGGTCACACCCATTGTTTTTCCAGGGCGCTTGTATTTAAGGCACATGTTGAGGAAGCTTGTGTGTGGCTCTTGTGGGCCAAGCAGTGATTCCGAGGCAAACCTCATTAGCTACGCTCACTCAAATATGGTCTTGACATAGTTTGAGAAAGTATTGGCGAGAATGCAGTGAAAAATTATTCATTTGTTGGTGGAAGCAGGGATGCTTCCAGATCTAAACAAGGAGGAATTGGGCCACCAGGAAGGGCGCCCTACTTCCTTTGCCACTCAACACAAGAGAGTTTATCATGTAGGGAGTTTTTTCTATTGTATTCTTCTCTTGCCAGTTTTGGTTGAGCAAGGCATTGTTGAATAAATGTTAGTATGTTAGTTTGTGTCAGTGAGTCAAAATATATACAACCCTCACCAATCTAGTTAAGCAAGGCGTTTCTGAAATAAAGTTTAGGATGTCAGTCATGCCAATCAGTTGCTGGGGAAACAACCCTCGCAAGTCTGATTAAGAGGGCGCTTCAAAAATAAAGCATCAACTTCTTTTGTAACTGCGATTGCTACGGAGGAAAAATTTGCGCTGCATAGTATTAAGAGGATGATCCTCTCTTTTGAATAAACTAATGATCATTTACTCCTAACTTCCAATGTTTTTCTTTGTCATTATCTCTGTATTTTATATTGTGCAACATTTGTATTCTTACATACCAGTCTATTTTATTGTTGCATTTTGATTTTGCATATAGAATTATGAATCACTTAAGGTTATGATATGTTTATAAAGATAATTGAAAGTTTTAGAATAAATATGTTTACAAAATCTTCAAAGTGTTAAGAGAAAGTTTTAATATAAGTATAAAAGATCATTACATATCTAATTATATGTATTTGTACGTTTTTTAAATATAACGATTGTCATATCTAATTGGTCTATAATTTTGTATATTTATTTATGTTAAATTGATATTATGTATATTCTCATAATATAATTATGAGTGAATGCTAATGTTTTTCTTATAATTGTGAATATTAGTTTATTTTAAATTGATATTATATATATTTAATGCAATATAATTATTAGTATATGTTTTTCTTATATTTTTTATGTTTTTCTTATAGTAAATAATTTATGAATATGTTTTTTCCAATATGAATATTTTCCTTCCACGAATCTACTCTTTTAACAATATTTTTGAAAGATATAAACTAAATCATTGATCTTTTCTTATTTTGGAAGGAAAAATAGTTAATCATAATGTACCTTTTAAATATAATGTTGATTATAATTAATTAATATTTAATTAAAACTTGCTACATAATTTTTTACATTAGTTTATTTCAAATTGATATTATACATATTTAATTTGATATAATTATGAGTGGATGTTTAAGTTGTATCTCTAACACTTATAACAAACCATTTACAAACAAGACACTTTTCAATATGGATATTTTTTTCTTCATGAACCTAAATCAATCTCCTCCTTCAACACTATTTTTGACGAGTATGAATTAAAAACACTAATATTTTCTTGTATCACCACTACTACTAATCATAAAAAAAATTCTTATATCACTAAATTAAAATGCATGCGACATGCTAAAACGCCCATGCATGATGCATCTAACATTAATTTCAATAAATATGAATGCAGCTAATTAAACATACATGCAATAGCATATAACTACTCAAAAACATAGAGTTTATGCACAACAATTTAAACCCATAAATAAAATATTGAGCATAGATAAAATACTTATCTTTTTAATCAAATGTACAACTAGCTACAGAGAATGGGCATTCCATCCAACCATAGACTTGTTGCTCCAAATATCAACAAGAAATCACCCCCAAGATGGGGCTATGAGTCCACAAGAGAGAGTGTCTCCTAAGGGTGTCCATTGTCCACTCACAACAAGCTAGTTCCCTACAACCATCCCAATCCACGAGCTCTCTTCCCCTCAACTTGCACAACCCAAAGAATGTGATCCCCTTATTTGCTACACAACCCCTTATACTATCCTCCTTCCCTCCAGGGCTCCAACACAGGTTGGTTAGGAATCTCTCTTGTTGGGACTCCAGGTATTTACAACTGCACCTTCTTGTTTTCCCAAAATCTGCGTGTCAAAAATTGTCTACCGTATCCATTCAAATTTCCCTTTTTACCCATGTATGTTGACTCTCACATTCTCCAATGTTTATTGTACTTAGCCCCATTCTCTCAATAACTGTGTGAAGTGACTTTTCACCCAACCTTCTTACATGTATTCATTGATCGAGGCTTTGATACACTAAAAAAGAAAATAGAAGGTTCATACAAAATAACAATTTCAGGAAGTGGCTTGGGATTTAAGACACAAATAATTCCCCCTTTAGACCCCTCCCTCTTGTGGAAACTTAACCCCCATGACTATATACGTCTTCGTCTGTAGCCAACGTTACATTTTATTTTATTATTTTTGATATAGAATGTTTACATATTACATCGCTAGGCATGTGGCCATATATCATATTTACATTATACATTGCTAAACCGAAGATTAAAAATATGGATATTACACTTCTAGCTTTGGAAGCAAAACTAGCATCCTTGCTAATGTCATTATTGATTCACCTAAGCATTCATACCTCAAACTCCACTAAAGGCATACTAAAAAGTTAGAATTTTTTTTGCTACATTTTTTCTTTATTTTAGTAACCCACAATTCTTCTATTTTGTTGGACCTACCTACACCCACCGCCTCCATACACACCACTTTCACAATTCTTGGTAGAGGCATGCCAAAAAATGCATCATTCTTTAGTAAACTTTTCTAAATGTGTTGTATTGGAATCTTCATAAGTCAATAAAACACCAGTAACAT
>JASDQU011026093.1:22728-39141 GCA_032191745.1 Picea mariana
GACCTCTCAAGGTAGTCTGGAACTCAACCAACTTATTCGCATCCGGAGTTCCTCTGGATCTTCAGATTGCTTCGCACGAGAACTAGTGCTTCTCAACATCTTCATCTCCCTTACCCGAAAAATCTGGGTATCTAGCAATCGAACCTCCCACATGGTTAGAAATTTTTGATATTGTTGTTCCTATCAATATGAATCCTAACATTCTTGCTTGCGATCTGCCACAGGATCCTACTATCCTCCCTGTACTCGCACTTCCTGGTTGTGACTGACTAATTAATTATACTGGAACAACATTAGCATGAGAAGGTAGTATCATACTTACTGCTTGTATAGAAGACACTTGGGATATGGGTGATTCGGGGTTGGTGCCACTGGCTTTGGGGTGGTTTTCTTTGATCTAGGGGGTCTCATTTTCTTCCACTGGGATGATCTCCTCGGTCAAATTCCTGATCTCTCATGTTATTGGGGCTGAATCTTCTCTTCCTTCTCAAAGATTCATGCCAGCATTTTCCTCTCTTATGCCTGTACCTTCTCCTTATTGTCCCACCTCCTCGGGACTTCTTTCTCTCTATGCTTCTCTCTCGTTTAACCTTTGACTGGCCAGTCATTCCTATCTTCTCATCTTTTGCAATTCTTCCATCTATCTTTCCTCTACTTCTCACGATCTTCTTTCTTTCCTCAACTTCTAGGACCGTCTTGTTGCTTTCTTGATCTTGTCGCACCACCACTTCTCAACTATGGCGGCTCTCTTCAAGGCTCGCTCATATCTTGAGTTTGTTTCTTTTTGGTTCCCCCCCCCATTTGTCAAAGAATCCTTCCCGTCTCTCATGCCATGACTCTCACCTCACCTCGCCCTACCCCAAGAGAGGGTGCTTACGCTACCATTTTAGTTGGGGACATCACCAACATCCCTTCCTCCATCAAGAAAAATTTAATCCACAGGGGTATTTCTCTTAGCAACCTTCCTCTTGCGTCTTTCTTGAAAATTGCCTCCGCCCGCAAGAAAAACTGGTGGTTCTCAGCTGCAAATTCAATTATGTATCCTTCTAGTGTGGTGTTGACCCAGAAATCCACATCTCGTGTAACTGGACAATTCAGCCTTTGAAGTGTTGTTAGCTTCTCGGTATCCCATGCACAGATTCTCTTAACCCACCCTTGGAACTATGGAGCTTCTTGAAGCCTCTTTATCCAGTAGAAAAAAACTTCTGGGAATTTAACCCAAAAAATCTCGTACTGGTCGCTCGATCTTTCTAAATAAAAGATTGCTTTGCAAGTGTTTTCCACTGATTTTCTCCTCAGTTCCACTTCTTTCCATATGAAGGCGTCAGAGTTCCTTTCCCACCATTGATCAATACCATATCTATGGATCGGCGGAAGCATTCTCCCTACAGGTTTCCTTTTAACACAGGTCCCGACAATGGAACCATTTTGTTGGTGCGAGTTTAATTAGACCAGGGTCCTTCCTAGGTTACCAACAAAAGGTATCATGTAGTCTAGAGCGTTGGCATTTTCATCTCCTCTGAAGAGGAGAAGTCTCACCTAAAGCGATGTTGAGACAGATAGATAGGGAAGGGTAGGGAAAAGACTTGAGAGGATCCATAGAGCCTTCAGGACTCATTCCTGATCTTGCGCAAGAGCCATGAACAGGTATGAAACATACATGTGCAAGAATTGAACCTACTTATGTCGCTAGAAAGAATTTAAACGTAGAACCATCAACTAGAACCCATAATCCATAAGGAGATACTGCAATGCATAAGTAAACACACAGAGACACATCATATTTGAAAATTTAGGTTCTTCTTCATATTATCTTTGGAATCTCTCTCTAATACAGACTTAGAATTACAAATCAGTGCTCTATACAGACTCTTGGCTCTAGACTCGAGTCAGAGAGCTCCAATTCTCACACCGATAGCTCCAATTCATTACAGACTCAAGAATTGACTTCGCTCGACTTACAATGATCATCAACAACTAATCCGACTGGTTAACAACAACAAGAATGACTAAATCAATCAACTCAACCACAACCTGACTAACTCTTTTACAATAATCCTGTCCAACCCTTTTACAATTATGTTTATCCCTATATCTAAGTTGGGTTGTGTCTTCCTTTTCGACTTGCACGCTTTCTTGTTCTGTTGCAACCGTTTACTTCTTAGTTGGTGTTGCACTGACTTTCGCAATTGCTTTCTGTTTCTCTTTCTCCAGGCCTCTGATGAATCTTGCGCAACTCATACTCAATCAAAACTTGCGCAATTCCTTATCCAAAAATGAAGGGCCCAACAACATGTTCAAAATTTAGTGAATGAAAAATTTTGAGCTGAGTTGTACGACACCCTAACAAATCGTACAATAAGTGGGTGGCATATTAACATAGTTCATGGGATATGCCAACAAACATGCCAACACATAAACCATTAAACCATTATGTGATATGTCAATATGACTAATGTATCTAGTACATTAATTAACTATAACATTAATTAACTATAATGTATTGTAGCTCATTACTATAACATGTGATTATTGTAATGTGATTATTTTGTAATGTGAATAGGTTGACAAAGAAATGTTAGAGATTTCTAACATGTTATATCTATGAAAATATAAATGAAAGCATATATTGCATGGATATTTGAATACACATTCTTGTAGAGCTTTTGTACTTCTCAAGCTTCCATAGATTCATTTTGCATGCGTATGCATTGCATCAAACTTATTGTAAATTTTAACCATTGTTCATTTCATTTCGTAAATTCTAGAATGTATACATCACTTTTTTAAAGAAATTGTAATGGTGTGCCATCTTCAATTATTCGTTCATGATCGTCTTTGGACATTATACATTTTCTAACTTTTGTTTTTTTCTTGATTGAACTTCTATTAACTTTATGCGTGTTGCACATACAAAATGACTATATTGACAACTTATGACATCTGACTGATAGTCTTGAAAGTGAACATGACTATCGGTTTGATGGGTTTCTTGAAAAAAAATATCCTTTCAATACGATGGATCCTCTTTAATATATAAAATTGTTGTCATCAAAATCTTCTAATAACCTCATCTTTTGTTCTGTACATCGCATCAAATAATATTTCACGTTTTCAATGTTGTCTGCAGGTGCAACCACGACAAAGACATCTCCTGCAAATAATTTGATATGTTCCAACAAGTAGTTTGTGTTATATTATCACACATGCACGTGCCATTAAAATTGTCTACTATATATATAAATTTTATATATCCAACTTACAAGTACATCTACAAGTTGTTTAAATATTTAAAAAATGTATTTTCAAACAATTGTAACATAAAAATTACCTTCTCTAACAAGATCAGAAACTCTATCACCATCAACTGACACTATAGTTTCATTTGATTCCATCTCCTATGAGCTTGCAAGTGGCATTTTCCCTTTTATATTAAGTTCGGTATGTCTCCACGCTTTAACATATTCCGCATTTTCATTTTTGCAAATATCTATGGATTCAATGTCCTCTATGCAAACTGAACAAAAACAAGACTCATTTCTTCTATCAAATGCAAACACATTTTGATAGTGTTTTGTTTTAACTGAATGCATTTTTCGTGTCCCATGTATTGTATCAGCGTCATATGGGATTGATCTATTTACATCTTGGATTCCAACATACCAAAAAAACATGCACAAGACAAGAACTTGTTAACTTGAAATCTATCAAGAAAATGATTGAAGATCATATAAATTTGATCACGTGATTAAAAATAACTTGTGTACATGTGTAAAATGTATATATAGACACACATGCACACATTCCTTGACAGATTATTTTCATAGCTTAGCGCCAGTTTGCACCATTCAACAACTTGATCAACGGATTCAAATCAATTGGCATGAGGGTTCATTGGATAGCTTCAAAGTGCTCGTTTTACACATGCCCTTGCACCATCGTGCTCTCCTTTTCCATGACCAGTCTCAAAAAAATTCCAACAATGTGTAATGTTTGATTTCTTATGAAGACAACACAACCAATAGAATGATCGTGAAGATTTAAACTGACCCGCATATCCATCTGACCATATCCAATGTCGATCGAATCCGATCCCGTGTTCTTTCAATGAATCATAAATTTATCAAAACAATGTTGTACATAATGTGTATCGTGTGCTTGATCATCACTTATATAAAAGTGATATTCTTTAATAACATGCCGATTGTCATTGGTGCTTTCTATGTTATGAAGACTCTGTTGAGCATGTCTATATAGGACGTGGACAAATATAGTGACTTGATCAGAATGATAATAGTCACTCTGTATTTCTTTTTGTGCAGCGAATGTGTAATTCTCTGCAAAATCAACTACAGAAAAAATTGTCCCTGGTGGAAACACTTCACAGGATTGTTTGAATTGTAGGTCTTGCCATCGAGATGTATGTGAATTCTTGGTGTATTTATAAATTTCTTCCTAAAACTTCTTCAAAAAATCTATCACACAGATTTTATCTACTTTCAAATCAATCCTTTTGAAAATAACATTTGAAGAATGTGGAGCCATGTTGCTGATATATTCATATCTCTTCCAATTGACTATTATATTAGAAAATGATTGATAATTCATATCAATAGGATACTTTGAGTGAAACAAACTTATATTTCCACAATGATCACATTTCTTTCCACCGACACATTTTTTTTGATAAAATACTTCATCACCTTCTCTTTCATATAGAATTTCATATATAAAAGCACGAAATGTGGAAGGAGGTGAACTTGGCCATAAATGTTTACCAAAATCAAGAAAAGTGTCATAATATAACTCAAATTTCACATGATAATGACAACAACAAGTGTCACAAACAATTATGGGTCTAACAAACCATGGTTTTTGTTGCACAAATGTATTGATGGAAATTTTAACTTATTTGTGCCCTTCTTTGAACTTACTGAACAATTCTATTTATGTCATTGGAAATATATGTTTTGTATGTTCTTCATATTGTTTTCATGCTATTCTTTGTTGCAACACATCCCTTGTATGTGATGAAACACGATATTCTATCAACCAACAATTACGGGTCGATTCTTTAACATTTCTTGCAAGTTTATCTTTGTAGGGTTGTCTAAAAATGACTATCCAACAAGCAAGTTCATCATTTGCATCTATTTGCAATCGAAATTTTCTATGTTTGTACAATGTTTTTCTTGAGGTTCCCATCATTTTTTCCATGTGTTGTGTCAAACGATCTTTTATATTTCTATATGAAACAACTGTTGTTTTTATCACTCTACATGCAACACTGACATCTTTTTTTCAAGATTTTCCAAAATCTTTTAATACACTAGTTATATTGTCAAAGACATTATGTTTCACCTTTGTATCTTTTTCCGACTTTTGAATACCCAATAATGATGTAGCTTCTTTTAACTTTCTTGACTTTATTAGACAGAGTAAAATTTGAGCTTGTATTGTTACTGATTCATCTTTGAAAAAAGTATTATACATATTCTCAATTCAATTTCTTATATAATGCTTAGCTTCTTTCTTCCTGAATTTGTCAATATCAACATTTTCTAATATTTCATCATCAATGTTGATAGATTCTCCTACATATTTCAATTTAAAGTTTATATTAAAAAACAAAACCCGAACATAAATTTACTAAACTATATACAAGTGTTCATCTTGTATTATCTAAATTTATGTACATACATGTAGGTGATTCGACTTCTTCTTCAATTTTTGGTTTCAACGACCTCATCGATGTTATGAGACAAATATGTTTATGTTTTTTGAAAAACATCAAATCCTAATTACAATCAATTATATTAAACAATAATTTAAATTTGAATTCTATACTTTTAATATAGACAATATGTGCATGCATACCTAGTTGGAAACAATAAGTATATTAATATAGACAATATGTGCATGCATACCTAGTTGGAAACAATAAGTATATTAATATAGACAATATGTGCATGCATACCTAGTTGGAAACAATACTTTACACGTTCTCGTTTATTTCTCCAATAATGCTCTTTCCTTTGTTCATTATGGTGAGTTTCATCTCGAGTGCGATCAAATTTTCTCTTGCGCAAACTTTTGTTTCCCGTAACTATAGTTATTTGTAAAAGTTTTTTAAAAAAATCAACATTTCAGAATAGTCTCGGAAAAACTTCATTGTCACAAAAATTATTAAAAAATAATATCAATAATTTTATGTTCAATAAAGGCTTCACCTTTAAAAAATGTTCAACAAAGCCTTCACTTTGAAAAATGTTCAACAAATCCTTCACCTTGAAAAAATGTTCAACAAAGCCTTTACCTTGAAAAAATGTTCAACATTTAGCCTTCAATATATAAATTGTTATTCCAATAAAAACTTGAACTTCCAAAAAATAAACTTTTCTTGCATTCAAAACATCAACCACCTTGTTCAAAACAACGAAAAAAGATGATTCAAACCTTTTCTTAGGTGCTTTACAAAAACATGAAACAAGCTAGTGAATTGTGTTAAATTGATTCGACCGAAAGCATATTTATAAGATTTGGCGCCAAGTGAAACGAAACGACGTGTCTCTTCATTTTTTCTAGCCAACGGAATTCTCTCACCCACCTTTCGGCCGAAAGATAATTGGTTTGGCCCAAAAGAGAGGAAACCATTTATTTTTTACGGATTTCATTAGAAAAATATATTTCGGAAAGATTATTTCGACCGAAAACCAGCGAATGGGATTGTTTGCACAATCTGAGAATTCCCTCTATCTTACATGAACTTTGGAGGTTGTGGAAACCTACAACTACTCAGAATTTAGTTTCGAAATTGATACCGGCATTTGCAAAATTGAATCTACTTTTAATGGATATAATTTGTTTTCATTTTCATTACTTTTATCTAATTTTATTTAATTTTATAAAAAAAATCGTTGCATAGTATTTTCAGGTGACATTATGATTCAGTGAAATGAAATATCTGTATCTATAAAAATACACAATGGAAAATTTAGAAAAAATTATATTCAGAATCCTTAAACTGTATTTTCAAAATGGTATTTTTAGATTTTATTTTTAAGTAAAAATTAAGATAGATACAAGGTGGGGGAAAACATTTGTTTAAAATTTACAACTTTTTCAGCTTAGTCAACTTCAAAAAAAACTAGAAATTATAATATTCATCCGTTAGATTCAAAATTATAGTCATAAGAAAATAGAGTCTCTGTAGATTGTTGCAGTATATTCCGTTTGTCAAAAACAAAAGTTTAATAATAGATACATTGTTCGAGGGAAGGGAATAACTCATTATCATTCCTTTCATGTTTAAGGAACATATTGTTAAACAATTTCCAAATTGACATATTGTTGCCAGCCATTTCGCATTTTTATGCTATCTTTATAAGCTGCCTACACAAGTGTTTTGGAACCCCTGATTCTCATCGCAATCTTTTGAATAAAACAACACTACTATCTTGCGCATTTTGCACACCTACCTTTGTTCTCATTTTCACGACTGCAAGCGTGAAAATTTTGATTTCGAAGTCACATCAATGGCATTAAAATCGTCACTGGATTATTATGGTTACTCTTGTCTATATGTTCATTGCATTTCCAATTCAATTATGGTCACACAGTTGGCAAGACACCAAAACCTTTACTCATTTGGCAGTTTTTTTTTTTTTTTTTGTTAATATGATTTCATTTTTATGAGACTGTGATGATATTCTAATGATTGTGATTGAGTCCTTGATTCAATAGTGGTTTGATGTCCTATTTCTTTTGATCGAATTCAATGATTTCATAACAACGCATTAACATGGTGATTAGACCTTTAATTCAATGGTTTCATACAAAGCATACGATTTATTATCGAATCCTTGGTGCTATATTCGAAACATTGTTTTGATTTTAGAACCATGCAAACACTATTGCTTGTGCAAATATTTGGGTCGAATTACCATAGTTTTCATTAATTGTTTGAATGGCATTGATTTTAACACATTAAAATAGTGATTTGAATCACCGTATGCGTCGTCGATTGTACATTTGGATATGACTGTTTTGCATGGGTTGATTTTGTTCCACCACCCTCGCACACTTAGGCATTAATGCCCGCCTTCTATCCCGGGTTACCTCTGTTGGTTTTCGGGGAAGCCTGTGAGCTATCGGTCCTGAGTATACCCTGACCAAACCCTTGTTTGCTTACCCTACTCACTGTGTGTTATGTTCTATGGCACCTGTGGTGCACATAGAACCTAATGGTAGCCAAACACTCCTATTCGACAATGCTCGTGAGGATTTGGAAAATAGTGGCTGGTTAGTTTTTATCCAAAGATTTGAGGGTTTCAACCTTTCGGTAGCCCAATAGTTTGCCCTCACCTTTGACGGATGCAGGGCTAAGGTCGGAGACATACAACTCGAGCTAAGTGAGGAATTCCTCAGCTCGACTACAGGCTTACCAGCCAGAGGGAAAAGGTGGTTTAAGAACTCCAAAGTGGACGATGTGTCGTGGCCGCTCCTATTCACATCAAGAAATATTGTTAGTTGTGATAGAGGTATGCCGGTCACTGCCCTCAAACCCAGGTGGCATGATCTATTGGCAATTGTTAAACAGTTTGTGACCTATAAAGGTCGTTATGGTTTGGTATTTCTGTATCATCTTCGGTTATTGATGAATTTTATAGACTACCCTCTGAACATGCCGCACTATCTCCTATGCAGTCTTTATAAGATGTCTAAACGATTTAAGCGTGAAAAGGCTGATAGCAGCCTTTTTCCATCACTGCTTGATCAAAATCATTATCGTTCATCATTTGAGCCTTAGTGGTGATTGTTGGCAAGCCTTTCTATCAAGGAATGGCTTTTCCACTCCCGAGTGTGTTCAGGTAGACAAGGTTGTGGTCAATGAAACCCTGGTCGGGCCTACTGTGCCACCTCCTACCCTTCTGCCCCCTGTCAAACCCTTGAACTGCCTCAACCTTGACCTACCCGATACCATGGCCGACCCATGTGCTAAAGACAATACTAAGACCGTCAAGAGGCCTGTAAGGAAGAAAGGCAAAGGTGATACTGGTGTCAACAGTAGGGGAAAGAAGAATGCACGATGGATATCTAGATGTGCTAGGAACAAGCCCAAGCGAAACGTAGACCAAAAGCCTATCGTTTTGAGCGAGGATTCAGACTCAGAGGTTGAACGTTTCCTAGCCAAGGAATACCCTTACTCTCATGGCCTCTACTCTATGGAACCCTATGATTATGTTTCCAACTTACCTCTGTGTCTCAAGAACGACCCTAAATTCCTGGGAATTAAGCTTCACAGTGAAACCCCTGGTAACTTGAACGAACCCTCACCTGTAATGCCAAGGCCAAATCAACCACCATGTACTCAATGAAATTCTTGGCTTGAACGTTATTACACCGGCATCCCTTGTTGCAATCTAAGATTAAATCATTAGAGGAATGAGTTACTGTGTTGTCAAAGGAGAACGACAGGCTACAAGCCAATGAGAAGAAGCAAAAGACCACCGGTTCGATTGTCTTCAGAAATGTTGAGGCCACAACGGCATTTGTCAATTTAAAGTTATCCTGATCGAGTCATTTTCCTACTGCCCAGGTATGTATTTCAACATCGATTTTGTTTTATGATTTGGTTTGAATTAGTATGACCGATTGGGTTTGCTTTCGATTAGTCCTGTTTGTTTGTTTAGATTCAAAACGATTCTGTTATTTTTGGATTACTAAAAATGATTTCGTTATGAATCATGTACAGAAGATTTGTTTGCTAAAATCGAACACAGCTATGTTTTGATTGATATGATTTTATTTCTTTCAGATTAGTATAAACGATTGAATTGTTTCTGAGTTAGTTTGATTCGATTCTATTTGATTTGTTTTTTAAACGATTCTGTATGTTTGAATTAGCATAGTAGTTTATATATGCATTGAATTCAAGGTTTGGTTTGATTCTGAAACGATGTTGTCTGCCTCTAATTAGCATAAGCTTTTGTGTATGCGATGCATTGATATCAGAGATTGGTTTGATAAATAGAATGTAATCTATTGATTCGCAAAATCGACTCTGTTAGTTTTGATTTTAAAAACGATTATGTTAAGTTTTGGATTGACATATTTTGTCTTTATTGAATTCGTATGAAAGGTTTGGTTAAATCGATTATAGTCTGTTTGAAATTGATTCAAAAAATGATTTCATTGGTTTCCAATTGTCAAATGATTTTGTCCCCTCCGAATTGGTAATAAAAGTTGTTTGACATGTTGCATATACCCCTGTTACTGTTCGATTAATTGAACACAATTTATGTCTGTTTCAAATTGGCATAAAGATTTGGTTACTTCTGGCATGAACGATTTGCTTTGTTTTCAATTAGTAATTAAAGATTTGTTTAATAGGTTGAATATATTTTTGTTAGTTTTGGATTGATTTAAAACGGTTATGTTTCAAATTAGACCAGCTACAGAATCGCAAGATTCTGTAGCTAGTCTTAAAATCTAGATTTTTGTTAATTTTATCAATAAAACATTATCTAAACTTTTGTATTCTTGTCCACCTATAGGTACCTACGAATTTCAATGACAAATTGGACATACTGTGGCAGTTTAGAACATGTTTTTATGATATAGTTTTGTTTTAAGTTGATTAGTCATAGGCAGAAATAGAGACTTGGGAGATTGTTCCCAGATTTTTTGTAAATTGTTTTTGATAATTCCCACGGGTATGTTTTACCATGTGGTCTTTATATACTCATTTATTTTTTGTAATGAACCCATCACTGTTGGGAGAACAAAGCATATGGATTTATAATGATACAGACTCGAATGGAAGTGGATCTTTTGTAACAGCTTTAGCTTTCAATTTATCATACTTTCATTCAGGTTTTGTGCATTTTAATTTGTGATCAAGTCATTGCCTACTTTAGATATCAAGACTTATTACAGGTTAATGCGTCATGATTTAAATTATGTCCATATCTTATGTATCTCAGTTAAAGTACAACAATTACTTTGTTTCAATTTGATGAATTAAAGGTTTTTCTTCTTCATTAAATGAATCGTTTTTGTACAGATCTTCACACACAGGTTTATCTAAATGTGATGATTTGTAAATTTTAAGATTGTTGTCATTTTATGTCTTGTTTGCCCTGTCATTTATATTCAAAGAGCACTGCTACTTCCTGTTTACAAGAAGCTTGTGGAAAATCCGGTGCGGGTTTCCTCCCATCGAAAAGATGAATTGGATACTTTGCACGGGACGAATTGGAAAGCGTTATTACAAGTTAGTTTATTAGTGTTATTTCAGTAGTTTAGATAGATGTATAGTTTAGTTTTATAGTACAGATTGTTATTTTAATTATTCAGCTTTGATAATTGTCATTTTATTTTTGTTTCATAAAATTATAAAATTCAAAATAATAGCTTTGTTGTCATAGAACAACTCACAAATGTTTTTTTCAGGTTTTCATTTAAAATCTATAATCTGTAAATATTGTACATTTGTGATTAAGATTTAATTGTGTTGATAGTTGAACATTTAATTAAGTAGAATTATTGTTTTATGATATCAGTTAGTAAATTGTATGTATTTGTTTTAGATTTGTATATAGTTTTGTTGTAGCCGCTTTTCCCACTTAGATTAGTTTTTCTTAGTTTAGCTTTTCTTTCTTTTTCCTAGGACTTAGATCGGCTAACGGAGCCGCTAAACCCGTCAGGGTGGATCATCCCAAACGGCTTGGGTTATTTAGACAACCCCTAACCGGATCCACTCCTCCAGTTGACGAGCATTCATTTTCGCCCGTCAACACATATCAAATCTCGATAAAAATAATTTGAAAAATAGTCATGGAAAGCTAACAAAATTCTTCACAAGTTTTGTTTTTACTATAAAGTGAAATTCTAAATAAAAAAAATACTTTTGTATACCAAAAGTTGAAGAACTTGTGAAACATGGTGATTAAACCTTTAATTCAATGGTTTCATACAAAGCATATGATTTATTATCGAATCCTTGGTGCTATATTCGAAACATTGTTTTGATTTTAGAACCATGCAAACACTATTGCTTGTGCAAATATTTGGGTCGACTTACCATAGTTTTCATTAATTTTTTGAATGACATTGCTTTTAACACATTACAATAGTGATTTGAATCACCGTATGCGACGTCGATTGTACATTTGGATATGATTGTTTTGCATGGGTTGATTTCGTTCCACGACCCTCGCACACTTAGGCATTAATGCCCGCCTTCTATCCCGGGTTAACTCTGTTGGTTTTCGGGGAAGCCTGTGAGCTATCGGTCCTGCATATACCCTGACCAAACCCTTTTCTGCTTACCCTGCTCACTGTGTATTATGTTCTATGGAACCTGTGGTGCGCATAGAACCTAATGGTAGACAAACACTCCTGCTATTCGACAATGCTCGTGAGGATTTGGAAAATAGTGGCTGGTTAGTTTTTATCCAAAGATTTGAGGGTTTCAACCTTTCGGTAGCCCAACAGTTTGCCCTCACCTTTGACGGATGCAGGGTTAAGGTCGAAGACATACAACTCGAGCTAAGTGAGGAATTCCTCAGCTCGGTTACAGGCTTACCAGCGAGAGGGCAGAGGTGGTTTAAGAACTCCAAAGTGGACGATGTGTCGTGGCCGCTCCTATTCACATCAAGAAAGATTGTTAGTTGTGATAGAGGTATGCCTGTCACTGCCCTCAAATCCAGGTGGCATGATCTATTGGCAATTGTTAAACAGTTTGTGACCTACGAAGGTCGTTATGGTTTGGTATTTCTATATCATCTTCGGTTATTGATGAATTTTATAGACTACCCTTTGAACATTCCGAACTATCTCCTATGCAGTCTTTACAAGATGTCCAAATGATTTAAGCGTGAAAAGGCTGATAGCATCCTTTTTCCATCACTGCTTGATCAAAATCATTATCGTTCATCATTTGAGCCTTAGTGGTGATTGTTGGCAATCCTTTCTATCAAGGAATGGCTTTGCCACTCCCGATTGTGTTCAAGTAGACAAGGTTGTGGTCAATGAAACCCTGGTCGTGCCTACCGTGCCACCTCCTACCCTTTTGCCCCCTGTCAAACCCTCGAAATGCCCTGACCTTGACCTACCCGATACCATGGCCGACCCGTGTGCTAAAGACAATACTAAGACTGTCAAGAGGCCTATAAGGAAGAAAGGCAAAGCTAATACTAGTGTCAACAGTAGGGGAAACAAGAATGCACGATGGATATCCAGATGTGCTAGGAACAATCTCAAGCGAAACGTAGACCAAAAGCCTATCGTTTTGAGCGAGGATTTAGACTCGAAGGTTGAACGTTTCCTAGCCGAGGAATACCCTTACTCTCATGGCCTCTTCTCTATGGAACCCTATGATTATGTTTCCAACTTACCTCCATGCCTCAAGAACGACCCTAAATTCTCGGGAATTAAGCTTCACAGTGAAACCCCTGGTAACTTGAATGAACCCTCACCTGTAATGCCAAGGCCAAATCAACCACCATGTACTCAATGCAATTCTTGGCTTGAATGTTATTACACCAACATTCCCTTGTTGCAATCTAAGATTAAATCATTAGAGGAACGAGTTATTATGTTGTCAAAGGAGAACGACAGGCTACAAGCCAACGAGAAGAAGCAAAAGACCACCGGTTTGATTGTCTTCATAAATGTTGAGGCCGCAACGGCCTTTGTTAATTCAAAGTTATCCTGATCGAGTCATTTTCCTACTGCCCAGGTATGTATTTCAACATCGATTTTTTTTTATGAGTTGGTTTGAATTAGTATGACCAATTGGGTTTGCTTTCGATTAGTCTTGTTTGTTTGTTTAGATTCAAAACGATTCTGTTATTTTCGGATTACTAAAAATGATTTCGTTATGAATCATGTACAGAAGATTTGTTTGTTAAAATCGAACACGGCTATGTTTTGATTGATACGGTTTTATTGCTTTCAGATTAGTATAAACGATTGAATTGTTTCCGAGTTAGTTTGATTCGATTCTGTTTGATTTGTTTTTGAAACGATTCTGTACGTTTGAATTAGCATAGTAGTTTATATATGCGTTGAATTCAAGGTTTGGTTTGATTCTGAAATGATGTTGTCTGCCTCGAATTAGAATAAGCTTTTGTGTATGCAATGCATTGATATCAGAGATTGGTTTGATAAATAGAATGTAATCTATTGATTCACAAAAATGACTCTGTTAGTTTTGATTTTAAAAACGATTCTGTTAAGTTTTGGATTGACATATTTTGTCTATATTGAATTCGTATGAAAGGTTTGGCTAAATCGATTATAGTCTGTTTGAAATTGATTCAAAAAATGATTTCGTTGGTTTCCAATTGTCAAACGATTATGTCCCCTCCGAATTGGTAAAAAAGTTGTTTGACATGTTGCATATACCCCTGTTACCATTCGGTTAATTGAACACGATTTCTGTCTGTTTCAAATTGGCATAAAGATTTGGTTACTTCTGGCATGAACGATTTGCTTTGTTTTCAATTAGTAATTAAAGATTTGTTTAATAGGTTGAATATATTTCTGTTAGTTTTGGATTGATTTAAAACGATTATGTTTTCAAATTAGACCAGCTACAGAATCGCAAGATTCCGTAGCTAGTCTTAAAATCTAGATTTTTGTTAATTTTATCAATAAAACATTATCTAAACTTGTGTATTCTTGTCCACCTACAGGTACCTACGAATTTCAATGACAAATTGGACATACTATGGCAGTTTAGAACATGTTGTTATGATATAGTTTTGTTTTAAGTTGATTAGTCATAGACAGAAATAGAGACTTGGGAGATTGTTCCCAGAATTTTTGTAAATTGTTTTTGATAATTCCCACAGGGATGTTTTACCCTGTGGCCTTTACATACTCATTTTTTTTTTGTAATGAACCCATCACTGTTGGGAGAACAAAGAATATGGATTTATGATGATACAGACTCGAATGGAAGTGGATCTTTTGTAATAGCTTTAGCTTTCAATTTATCATACTTTCGTTCAGGTTTTGTGCATTTTAATTTGTGATCAAGTCATTGACTACTTTAGATATCAAGACTTATTACAGGTTAATGCGTCGTGATTTAAATTCTGTCCATATCTTATGTATCTCAGTTAAAGTACAGCAATTGCTTTGTTTCAATTTAATGAATTAAAGGTTTTTCTTCTTCGTTAAATGAATCGTTTTTGTACAGATCTCCGCACACGGGTTTATCTAAATGTGATGATTTGTAAATTTTAAGATTGTTGTCATTTTATGTCTTGTTTGCCCTGTCATTTATATTCAAAGAGTACTGCTGCTTCATGTTTACAAGAAGTTTGTGGAAAATCTGGTGCGGGTTTCCTCCCATCAAAAAGCTTAATTGGATACTTTGCACGGGACGAATTGGAAAGCATTATTACAGGTTAGTTTTTTAGTGTTATTTCAGTAGTTTAGATAGATGTATAGTTTAGTTTTATAGTACAGATTGTTATTTTAATTATTCAGCTTTGATAATTGCCATTTTATTTTTGTTTCATAAAATTATAAAATTCAAAAATAATAGCTTTGCTGTCATAGAACAACTCACAAATGTTTTTTTCAGGTTTTCATTTAAAATCTATAATCTGTAAATATTGTACATTTGTGATTAAGATTTAATTGTGTTGATAGTTGAACATTTAATTAAGTAGAATTATTGTTTTATGATATCAGTTAGTAAATTGTATGTATTTGTTTTAGATTTGTATATAGTTTTGTTGTAGCCGCTTTTCCCACTTAGATTAGTTTTTCTTAGTTTAGCTTTTCTTTCTTTTTCCTAGGACTTAGATCGGCTAACGGAGCCGCTAAACCCGTCGGGGTGGATCATCCCAAACGGCTTGGGTTATTTAGACAACCCCGAACCGGATCCACTCCTCCAGTTGACGAGCGTTCATTTTCGCCCGTCAACACATATCAAATATCGATAAAAATAATTTGAAAAATAGTCATGGAAAGCTAACAAAATTCTTCACAAATTTTGTTTTTACTATAAAGTGAAATTCTAAATAAAAAAAATACTTTTGTATATCAAAAGTTGAAGAACTTGTGAAAATATAGAAAAAAATCTCATAAAACAAAAAAAATAGACACCCGTCTTCATGATTTTACCCCATAGTTTAATTATTGAAATTTTTTACTCCTGGAATGGTGCACTTGAAGAAGCACTAATCATAATGCTTCCCTTAAAGATTTTATGCATAGAAGAAAAGGGAGTCGAGATCCGTAGGAGCCATGAAGATCACAAAAATTGAGTTGGAATATTTTTGTTCTATGGGATCTAGTGACCAAAGGATTAGAGCTTCATTGCTTCAAGTTTCATACCAACCAAGGGTTTGGAGGAATTTATGTTGTGTACATATTGTGGGTCTACGATCC
>JASDQU011026093.1:54837-72481 GCA_032191745.1 Picea mariana
GACTATTTTTAATATAATATTCTATCACTAATTCAAGGTGTCCCATGGTTCCACGTTAAGTGGCTTTCATTGGAATTATACTTATTACAAAAAATAAATTTAATAAATAAAACATACCATAATAAAAATATCTATTGATAAATTAAATACATTTTTTTCCCCAGAAAATCTAGCAAAAACTGGATCATATCTAGCAAGGGACTTGACACCAGACCACTTGCTTTCTTGAGCTAATCTACATAACTTAATTAATTAAATACATTTAATTTATTTTCACTAAAATAATAATCAAAACAATTAAAACTAGCACAGCCCCTAACTTGTAGTTGAGAACGCCGAAAGGTAGCGGTTGAGAATGCGTGCACCTAATATACTAAGAATATGTGCCTCCAATATAAAATATTTGTGGTAATCTCTTTGTGGTAATATGAAACGTTTGGCTGCATTAGGTTGATAAATGGAACGTGGCAATTACATATCCTTATAGTAATTTTTTAATGTGATTAGGTAAATGTTAAAAAGTAAACATGTTAACGGATGCCTTGATAAATGCAAGAAAGTTATGAACAATAAATCTAATCCATTGATTTTGGAGGACGACTAAGAATATGGCAGCATCTTCAATGCATAGCCATCAGATTAGGGTTTAAGGTTAAATAAGGTTAAAAGATCATTAATTGTGCCCATTGTCAATAGATGTACGCCTTTCGACGTAAATATAGAAGGTGGGAGGGGAGACATTAATGGGAAAATATATTTTCCCATTAGTACTTCCCCTCCCACCCTAGGGGCGCATTAATGGGAAAATATATTATATTTTCTCAATTAAAAATAAATTTGAAAATAATTTCAAATCATCAAAATAAATGTTTAAAAAAAATCATAAATTTTTTTTTTATATTAAAAAAATTAAAATAAAAAACTATATATTAAAAAATTAAAATAAATATTTTAAAAAATTATATATTATTTTTTTAGGACAACTCATATTAAAATCGCGACACCTTCGTTTCAATCTAAAAAAAACATTTTCCCCGTCGCTACCTGGAGACGATTCTAACCAGCCAACCTCTGTTTTTTATTTGATTGGTTTTTAATGACTCCTCCGAGCAAAGCATGTCTACCCACTGAGCGCGCATGCAGCGATAAAAAGAGGTAGCCCGCTCTTGTCTTATTTGGGACCTGGTGGTCTTTAACTTTCCAGCTTAACTGTGTAAATCAGCGGTTCAGATTCATTCGTACGTCACGTCTTTTAAGATCAAACGGGTCTCGATAGCAGAAGAAAATGACTCGTCTTCAGAACTTGGAGCAACATGCCCGCAAGTTTTCCGAGCCACGATTGTGTATCCTTTTCCTGAGCCATTAATGGCTGGATTTCTCAAGATTTTAATTTCAATTGCTGTATATTTTTTCCTTAGCTTGCAGTGCAACGTTCAGCTATGCAGATGAGGTATGAGCTGGCAAAAGAAGTGAAGGATGGTCTGGCGATTGTTCACACCTCGGACTACCTCAACTTTCTCAAAAGTCACTTCCGGGTGTTGTCCAATTTTCTGCTTCACCACATCAAACCCCAGGTGGCGGAGAACAGCGTTGAGCATAAGCTGCGGAATGTTCTTATAGAGATTCTCAGCAGGCTGCCTCACAACCAAGTGCTTCGGCCGTACGTGCAGGACCTGCTGAGGGTCGCCATGCACGTTTTGAGGACGGACAACGAAGAAAACGGCCTCGTCTGCTTGCGGATCATCCGCGGCCTCCACTGCAGCTTCACGCCCACTCTTGAGCCGGAGGTTCAGCCATTTCTTGACTTCGTTCAAACGGTAAGTTCTCACGACCAGAAAATTTATCATAGGTGGTGTATTCATTAATCTTTACATGTGAGTTTTATCATTCAGTTTTAACTGTCGCAGACAAGTATAAGGGCTTGGATTCTGAACTCGTTCTTTGAGAGATGAAGTTTCAACTACTTTATGGTCATAGCCTTGCGGTTTCCGAGTGAGAGTTTGAAAATTCTTTCTTCCTAGATTCTTCTCATTATTAGTATAACCGGCGTCGAGAAACACAGCTGCACTACCTGCAGTGCATATAGCAAACGTCCTTTAATTTAGGTGCTGTTATGGTGACACTTCACCCGTATTGGCTAGTTTGGCACCCAATACAACGCCATACTGGCAACACCCAAGTTGCCAACCTTGTAGCAAACTTTCTTTGACCGAGGTCCTGGGCAAGTTGGCATAGTTATTTCACGAAAATTGCCCGAGCACCTAACCCAACCTCATATTGGCAACACTCAACCTTAGTCTGGAAATGACTATTATGCCAAAATCACTTAAGATTGACACTTCATCTGAAATATCAGGTAGCTGTTCCGTGAAAATCAATTGCGGCAGGACCAACGCTGTACCTCATCGTGAGGGTAATTCACACGTAATCTTAAACTAAGGGTAACTATTCTGCCGAAATTGATTGCCTAGGACTGGTAAATGTCTTCATACCAGGATAACTATTTTGCCAAATTAGATTACCCAATCTCATCCCTTCATAACATGCCATTTATGTGGGGATAGCTCATGCTTGCATTTTTTTAATAATTATTTTTGAAATCCTAAAAATTTTGCAGGGAAGTCACATATTGATTTGAATGGATTGGAAAAGTTTGTTCCGCCTGAGGTCCGCCCTATCTAGTTCTGGAAATTCATGTTACCTTCTGGACCCAACCCGAAGCCCATACAACTAAAAAATGGGAGCAACACATCTTGCAAGGCCACCAAATGGAGATGTCGTTTGCATACCCTACCTGTGACAGATTTGAGGGCTATGTGGATCATGCAAAACGTAAGCCTTAGTACATGTACATCTAGAATAACACATCGATAGGATGCATGAGAACAACATAAAAATCCAATCTTACAACAGAGAGATTGATATTGTAACGTCTAGTCGCCCTGGAAACTTGAAGCGCATATGGTGCCCTCTCAGGACATGATGAGACAACTATATACAAAGAAGAGAATACTCTGACTTCGCCAGGACGATAAAGCTACTTGCCTTATGCCAAAAATCCTGTAACTTGTTAGGCAGGAAATTGTCAGGCAGAGAACAAAAGATAGCCATTTGTTCCAAGCATAATTGTACCCACAATAAATATGTGGAGAGATGTAAATTCTCTATGTTATACCCCATGAGTGACCAATTGTTCCAAGCATAATTGTACCCACAATAAATATGTCGAGAGATGTAAATTCTCTATGTTATACCCCATGAGTGACCATTTGTTCCAAGCATAATTGTACCCACAATAAATATGTCGAGAGATCTAAATTCTCTATGTTATATCCCATGAGTGACATAGACATAGTGGCTAGCTACTTGATGATCTCCGATCTTAGAGATCAACACTTGGCTATCAGAGAAAAGATCAGGAGTTAGTGCCTATAGCACTAAAATTTTGGTTCTGCCATTTTACAGGGTGGTTGTGCTCATGAGAAGCTTCATCAGAAGCTTCGAGATGATTTCATCTGAGAGGAGACAAGGTGAAATACATTTGTAACCAGAGTGGGGGATATTCAAAAACCTATCCTTCATTGGGGAGGTGAGGAGAGGAGGCAAGAAAGGAGGACCCGAGAGTGGCAAGGAGGAAGAATTAGGTTCTTCAAATCAAAGGAAGAAAGACTTGAGTCACTTGAAATGCTTCAAATGCCAGGAGGAAGAATTAGGTTCTTCAAATAAGAGGAAGAAAGACTTGAGTCACTTGAAATGCTTCAAATGCCACAAGAGGGTCAACTATGCATCTTAGTGTACTAAGAAGAATAAAGCCAAATAGCAACACGAGCATTTTGCAGGGAGGGTAGAAGCTTCAGTGGGAGTGGATGAGTTAGCATCTAGGCTTGAGACAACATTCTCCACTAGCACTTTTTCCAGTGTAGGGTTGTATGCGGATAGTGGAGCATCTAGAGAAATGAGCTTCAATAAGCTTCAATAACAAGAGGATGGCATACAGGTGGAGTTGGGCGATGGCACCACTTATCCAGTTACTAGGATGGAATCTATTTCTTTTTGCATGCCTTTGATATTCTAGACTTGGATGATGTTTTGTATGTTCTTGGTTTAACGAAGAATCTTCTTTCAGTTTTTTGCATGACAAATATGTTGCGTGTTTGAGTTTGATGACCAGCAAGCCATTATTAGAGAAAGAAGTCATGATCTTAGTTGAGTTTTGGCCAGAGGAGTTCGTGAAGGTGGCCTTTACAAGTTTCTAGTAGATCTGATGAAGCATAGTGCTTTAGTGCATGATAGTCACAACCCAAGCAAGTTATGGCACAAGTGGTTTGGTCATTTGCACTATGGATCATTTCCGCTCTTGAAGGATATGGTGTAGGAATTGCTTGACTTCAAGATCTAGAAGATTCAATCATGCAAGGATTGTGAAATTGACAAGCATGCGAAAGATTCTTTAAAAGGCAATGAGCATAACTCAAGAGAGATTATTGATTTGATCCATTTAAATATGTGGATCAATATCTTCAGCTTCTTTGATAGGTAGTTTTTACTACGTTTCTTTTATTGATGATTCCTCTAGAGAAACTTGGATTTACTTTATGAATATTAAGGAGGAAGTGTTCTCTAAGTTTCAAGGGTTCAAGGCCTTAGTCGAGAATTAGACATATAAGAAGATCAAAGTGTTGAGATCTAACAATGGATGGGAGTACACTCCAAGGAATTTGATGCTTTTTACAGGGAAGCAATGATCAAGAGAGAGTTGATAGTACCTTACAATCGATAGCAAAATCGGGTTGTAGTGAGGAAAAATATGTTTATCATTGAGATAGCCAAAGCAATGATTCATGACATGGATTTCCCCATGAGTCTTTGGGAAAAGACATGCAACCGATGTATCTACATTCTCAACATATGTCCTCAGAGGATATTGAAGGACAATACACCAAAAAAAGCCTTTACTAGTGAGAAGCCGCAGGGATCACACTTTTATGTATTTGGTTTTCTTGTTTATATTCATGTTCTTGACAAGAAGAGGACTAAATTTGAACCCTCAAGCATCAAAGGTATATTTGTTGGTTACAACGAGATCTTCAAGGCTTATTGGATCTATATTCTAGTACAACAGAGGATGGTGGTAAGCAAAGATGTTAAATTAGATGAGGATGGATGGTCATGTAAGTCTCAAGAGCCTCCCATGGAGGTTGATGAGGGAGAAAATCTTGTTGTCACAAAATATTATTTGAAATAAGAAGATAAATCTGGTTCAGATCAACAAGGTTTTGGTGTAGGAACAAAGGCTACTCATGCCCACCTGGACAAATACCCACCTGGGTATTGAACCGGGGGTCCAAAAAACATCGTTTAGGATTTATTGCAAAAACATCGACAATATATCGACAAACTTAAAAAAATACAAAAATATTCATTTTTTAAATTTTTTTGAAACATTTAAAGCAACAATAGCATCAAATAGACAGATTGCCACATGAATATGGAAAGAAAACTGATATATAAGATGTCTAGTGATACATCACACATAAAAATGAATCATGTCTTGAATCCTGATTCCCGAGTCATCAAAAAGTATAATAAATGTATCTCATGATTGTCATCATGACTCATGAGTCATCTACAATGAAATCAAGTAAATAAAGTTAATAAACTATCGATTCCCTCTGGCTCTACCCCTTTTACAGGCAAAGGTAATCGTTGCAGAAAGTGCTCTTCCTCTAGCACTAGGAGTAGGTGCTCTTGAGGATTGTGTGCATCGTACTGGAGTTGAACGTCCTCTATAAGAACGAGAAGACCCTCGAGACTGATGTCCTCTAGAAGAAGGTAGAGGAGGTAGACTGCTAGTGCTACCACTGGGTCTATCTCCCTTTGACTATGACTGTGGCTTTGTTGGTGGCACACTCCCAGACTCTGTGTGAAATTGAATATCCTCTAGAACATCCTGATCCAGCTCCTCAGAGATACCATGATCATCATCACTATCCTCCTCTAGCCAATCAAGGGCGGTCTCAATAACAGGTTCCTCAACCTCCACCCTCCATGCAACAATGGTGTCAATCCCATCCAATGAAATGGCCTTCACATCAGGTTTTTTCTCAAGTTGATTCACCCATAGCCTGAGATTGTAGTAGACGTAGACCAAATCATTAAGGCGTGGGGTATCCAACCTGTAGGAGGACCATAAATTAATTTATTAGAATGTAAAGGAGCATAAAATTTAATTGACAATTTAATAATTTATAATTTTATAATGAATTTGAAATTTAATTTGAAATTCTCTAATCTGTTGCGCTTTTTGGTGTGTATTTTTTCAAAGACACTCCAGTTGCGCTCACAACCATAAGAGCTACATGTCTGGCTAAGCACCCAAATTGCCATCTTCTGTAGAATAGGTACCTTTGCACCATAGTTTTCCCACCAAGTATCTACAATGAATTAGAGAAACACAAGAGAAGAAAATGATTTAGTTTAAAACAAAGAAACAACTTAAGAAGATCAATGTTTAATTTGATAAATTGAAATTTGAAAAATGAATTTTGAAACTTAAAAGTTAAAACAAGGTGAAACTTACTTGGCATTATGTTCTTCCTGTCATTTATGGTCATGTCAAACCCAAATAAGCCAATGGACCTCTTATAGAGTTCCAACTCTTGGGAAATCTCTAATCGGTCAGTTGCACTTGGCACCATCCTTTAGACACACTCAAAGAAGCCAGACATAACCTTTGAATCAAACTCGAAGCCATAGGTGTAAGAGAATGCAGGGTTGAGGTATAACCCTGTAGCATGAATGGGGTGATGGAGTATGTTGTTCCATCGGCCATCAATCACCCTCCATATCATTTCTTTTCTCTCCTTCCCTTGATCCCCCTTGTCCACATACTAAGCATGAATGTAATCTTTTCTCTCCTGCCCTTGATCCCCCTTGTCCTCATACAGGTATCCCATTGCAGGATTGTCCTTGTCGACCAAGTGAAGAACCTTTACCAAAGGTTCACTGATGGTGCACACCTCCTTCACCGCATCCCAAAAGCTCTCCTGGTATGCAACTAGCTTCATAATGGCTTGCCCCTCTTGTTTGCTGCTAAATGATAAAGCACGCTACTCAGGTGAAAGGAACATTGCCTGCAATTCCCACCTAGAATTCAAGAGAGATTGAAGAGAAATAAAACTAGTGGCAAAGTGTGTGATGGCAGGACGCACCAACTCTTTTTCACCTGTGAATTTTCTCATCAAGCTAAGTACAAAAGCATGATTGTATATAAATTTTGTGATGCTCCTCGCTGCATCAATGACATCCTTGATCCAATCAATCTTTCCTATATCCTCTAAGAATACTAAGGCTTCTTTCTTACTAATTAATGAACCTTTCATGCCACTTATAATCCATACACATGTAGCAAAACTGAGTTTGACAATAACCTGTTGAAGATCATAAGCATTGATTGTCTATGAACCACCCCCACCTCAACGATCCCATCATTTGGATGGCCAAGGATGAGTCCACCCTGGAAGGGGGGAATCTTGAATATATTCCCTGAGTCTTGAATAACCATCCACTTTCTCTATCTCCTAGTTGCAATAACTTGATCTCTTGATTTCTTGAGCATAGGGTTTGAGGAAGTAGAAGGGGGAGTACACACACTCTAAGTTGGAGCTCCGTGGCCCTACTAAGGTGTTCATTTGTGATATTATCATAGACCATCCCCTTAACTTCGACAAGTAGGGGGGTGTCACGGACCTTATAGTTTTCCCAAATTTTTCTTTGCAAACTCGAGTTTCTCCCAAGTTTGTTTCGACACTTGAGGTCGTGCAACATTGCCTTGCCTTGGCCGTAGGGCATTGGCCAACCTCCACCTGCTACAACTAAAATACGCCTCTTCACTTAAGGTATGCCCACAAATTCGCCTTAGGATACAATTTTTCTAATAAAACTATGTCCTACTCAACCAAGTCCATTCAATAGTAGGTACACATTCAATCACGGCCTTTAAAACATCCAAACTATACTTTAATACTTAGCCAATATTTCAATACTTAGCCAACACAAAGCAAAGCAGGGAATCCAACAATTATAAAGAGTCTTGTAATGTCCCCTTCCAATTGACCGTGGGGAGGATGAATCAATAGCCTATACGACTCATGTAGGCTATATTAAACAAGGAAAAAAGGGAGTCAAGGAGGTTTATTTGGTGTCACTAGGTAAAAATATTGACAAACCGTAAAAGTGGCATGAAATAAAATAAACAATTATATTTAAGTGGAATTGGAGGAAAAAATAAAGTGAAGATTTGATTTGGTCAAAATGGGGGAAAGATCTAGAAGGTCCAAAGGAAGGATAAATACAGGAGTGACCCTTCCCCTTGGCATTATGTTTTGATATCTTATTGAGTGCTCTTGTAGCCAACGTTTCATTAGGGTTTTGGGAAAAACCCTTCCATTGCAGGTTTAGTTTCGGTGGTGCAATATCCACCCTAGCTAGATGAAGAGGGGGATTCATCCGGAGTCCTCATTTGAGTTCATTGTGGTTCTTGATTCCATCCCAGAGAGATTTTGGAGGCCTATCAATTCGCACAAGGAGTTTGCGGCCATTTTCAGAAGGAAACTCTTCATCAGATCCGTCGACACTCAGAGGGTTTCGCATAGTCGTGACAGAAGGCATCCTCGTGGGTTGTCCCGTGAGGCCCTGCTAGACGCTTCATCATCGTCTCACGAGGTCTCGTCGGCATAGGACTGCATGAACGACGACGAACAACAATAGCAGGCGTGAGCAAGAGTAGTCCGAGACCGTGCAGGAAAAGGTTGAGATATAGAGAAGGATTCCTCATTGATTGAGGAAATTTGGCATCATCACCAGGTTTCTTGTTTTGTCTTTGTTATTATAATTTTCTGCAACTGCATTGCAACCAATAAATTTGTGTAGGAGGGTTTGGAAGTTGTTGTTACAGCTAGTAGAGTTCTTGTACTGTGTGGTTTGATTTCTCCATCCATAATAAAGATGCCATGGTTAACTTCTCTATTCTATGTGCAATGGATGTATGAGACATGCTTAATTTGATAACATACACAACTATTTGGCACTTCCAACAATACTAATACAAAGTGTTTGATAAAATTCACACAAAGAGGAGTAATAAATTGGGTTGTCAACATATATTCCCCATCTACCCTAGTCAGGGACATTACAGTGGTATCAGAGCTGGTGATTTTTCCATCTTGTGACTACATTGATGCCTAGGAGAAAAGGCCATGGAGGATAGACCTCTCAAGAGTCACCGGAAAAAGAAACAGAAGCAAGTCACACAAATTCAGAGCCAAAAGAAGGCATGGGGGACTATGGTGAAGATAGAATCTCACATCTATTGGAATCCATGGTCAATGAACAATGACAGATGGTCGCTGAGTAGTGACAATTGACATGCTTCATGACACAATTCCTTACCAACACTCAAGCAAATCAAAACCCTGGAGGCTCCTATGGGAACCAGTTAGAGGGTAGTCATAGAGGAAGTGGAGCTTATGCAGAAGGCAGTGATAACCATACCCTGATCTAGAGCAAGAGCCTAAGGTCCCTAGGCCCCTATTACCAACATTCTTGGTAGGGCAACTTACAAGAGCACTAGAGCAATTGGATTAGGAGCTTGATATTAACACCTCATACAGGGAGATGAGACGATAGATGCAGATATCTGTGAGAAAGTTTCGTATAGAGACTTCTACGACCTCAAACATAAATACAGTCTGAAGGAGGGGAACAGAGGAGCACATAGCCCACAAAACTTTGATCTCATGCGCAACGTGGGAAGGTCGACTATTCCACCCTTCGACGGGTTTTCAAAGAGCATGGCGAGGGCTTGGGTACATAAGTTGGATACTTACCTCCAACTTAACCCAATGATCGAGGTAGAAGCAATTAAGTATGGCACCCTTCATTTGGAAGGAGAAGCACACGAATGGTGGTACCATGGGTTGGTGACATTAGGGCACACCAACATCACTTCATATGTGGACTTCACTCAGAATTTGATGGACAGATTTGACCAAAAGGACCTTGAGATACACTTTAGGGATTGGCACAGTTGAGGCAGATAGATACACCAGAAGCATACATTACATATTTTCAGAGGATGGCAGTTATGGTGACAGATATCTCTCAACAGAGGTTGGTGATGCTATTCACAGAGGGTCTAGCTAAACCTCTGAGAGGATGGGTGAAGGTCGTTAGGCCAACCACATTGCAGGAGGCCATCATGAGATCCCAGGACACGAAGGATGCGGTCAACAAGAAGGTACCAACAAAATCCTTCATCCCTTAAAGAGGTAAGGAGACGAAGTTTCCCCAGAAGTCATGGACAGGGAAGGACAAGACGGATGAGGAGACTCGGAGAGAACTGAGAAGGAAGAAAATTTTCTTTAGTTGCAAAGATCCATGGGAACCAGGCCATAGATGTATGGGAAAGGGGAAGTGCAAGGGTTTTTGCAAATCTGCAATTGCATTTACAACAACATCTTTTCAGTGGTAAGTGAAACCCTCACTCAAGGGTTGTATCAAACAAGGTACTAGCTTATAAACCCTTTATTTTTCACTTCTGGTTGAATTTTCATCATTATTCGAAGTGATTTGTAGTTTCCAGCTTGCTGGGAATTAAAAAATCTGCAATAAAAATAATTTGGGTTTTGATCCTAGGGGGATTTGACCCCTATTTTAAGTAAGTAATTCTTAGATTGCTAAATTTTTAGTTTTACTTGCCAATATTTAGTGTTGATCTGTTCTATTCATACATAACTAGTTGCCCCAGCTTCTCCACCCCTAGATCTCTCGATCTAGTGCATTTCTACACTCGTGGGTGGTCATTAAGGCACATTTAGCTAGCTAGTTTTCTGCATTTTTCATTATTTTGAAGGTTTAAAAGTGCAGGACAGAAATACTGTGGTCCATTTACAGTCTTTTACCAAGGTCCAGATTAAGGTATTCATCTCATAATTTGTAAGGGCATCTAACACTCAACTTTGTTCTATTTCAAGAGTCATTTCCTGCAGTTTGAGTGTCTTTCTAGTTGTTGGTCTGTGTTTTTTTTTTCTGCAGTCTGTTCTACCATTTCAGATCAGTAAATTATTAAGTAACTCCTACCTTCATCGTAGATATCACATTTAGGCATTGGTCTACTCATATTTGGTGAAGTTGTGTGTGTTTAGATTAGGGAATCCTCCCATAGCCTTTAGTAGAAGTTGGCTTAAAGAGTGGGTATTTGTGCCAAGGTGACAATGGGCACTTATCCCATGTGGTACCACCTTAGTGCCTCAATAGGACCTTGACGAGACCACTAAATTGAGAGGTAACAATGCCCATTTATACATTTGTTGCATCATATTTTTTGTTAGTAAAATTAGTAATTTTTTTCCAAAAAACAGATTCTAATTCAAATAGCGACATCTCATTGATTATCATGTTGTTACAACATTACATGTATCATTTATGATTTACTATGTTATATGTAGTGATGTATGTTATTGGCACATTGTTGTGTAATGATGATGTTACCTCGAATTTTAGGGGTTCTTGCATGTCCCAGAATGCATTTCCCCTCTCCTGCATCCTTGCATACTGGAAACTTGGTGGAAAATTGAAGAATATCTAAAAGAGATATAAGAACAAAGTACAAAGTGTACATGTTCACATATGTTCACTAGACTAAGTCACATCAACAGGGCACATGTGAAGTCTGTGTAATGATGATGTTACCTAGAATTTTACAGGTGCTTCCATGTCCCTGAATGTGTTTCCCCACCCCCACATCCTGGAAACTTTGTGGAACATTGAAGATTATGCAAAAGAGATATAAGGATAAAGTAAAATTGTACTAAAGTACAGACATAATACATGTTCACAGATGTTCACTCGACTAAGTCTCATCAATGAGGAATATATGAAGTCTGTCTTTACCCTGTTGCAAAATTTGAACAACTTAGATGCCATTTAACACTATTGTTTTGGTGCCTTCAAGATTAACTTCTTTCTATTGTTATTGTTATAATTATTATTATTATTTTAGTTTTTTGGAAGTTGCTTTCAGAAATACACCTCAAGGTTGGGGGCTGTAATGTTGCATGAGGCGAGTATGAAGTCTGTCTTTTCCTCATTGCAAATTTTGAACTACTTAAATGCCAATTTACACCATTGTTCTGGTCCCTTTAGGTTTGAATTCTTTATTTTTCTGGTTTCTTTGGGTTTCTTCAACAAATAAGCCTCGAGGTTGCGGGCTGTATTGCATGACACACAGTTCCTTCAGTATAGGTTCCATTTCTGAGGGTTATCTACTCTGCCACTTGTTCTCATCCCTTTTTGATATCACATTTGGGTGGGGCAGGCCACAATGGAAATGGAACTTTGGTGGATGGCTTAATACTACATCAACCTCATCATTGGACCAAGGCTCCACTGGCAGGTTTGAATTGTGTTCAGTGATGGTCTTGCTTCAAATTTGATTGCCTAAGTGCTCCTGTTACTTTGATTTTAGATTCTTCGTATATATTTTCCCATTAACAATTTTTCCCACCATCCAAACATTATCTTTTCCAGTGTTGGCTTTTTCTCATCAGTTGCTCACGGTTCCAACTGCAAGCGCCCACAGTAAAAATGGAGTCTGTTCTTTCCCTTACTGCCTGATTGTTTGGACAGCATCATTATTGCTCCTTTAGCTTGAATTTAGTAATTAAAGGCACCTGTAGAGGAGATGCATGTTCAATAATACTTTCCCTATTCATGAATTAGTGAAATACACTAGAGATTGTAATAGAAATGAAATTACTTGTTACGAGACCTGCAAGTTTTAAATGTTGCAAAATTAAGGTAAATATTCAATGATGCATGTTTTAATCGACTCTCAAGATGATGTGTAACGATAACCATGTGATTGACAAATGATATAGCAGGAATTTCATGGCATCTCCCATGCCTGATAAACATTTATATTGTATGATCTCATTTGAAATGATCCAAATGATTGATAGCTGAGATGGTAATTACACGACTCTCTCTAATTGTCAAAGAATATTGTGTTGAGTTGTGCAATGATTGAAATGAAACAAAGTTCAAATCTATGTAGTGAATTTTAAATGAAACGGATACAGATAAAAACATGAAAAAAGTTGACATGAATGAAATTAGAAATCTAGTAATTTATGCTTTATAGTGTAATTTGCAAGCAAATAGATACTAACCTCTAGTGACACTTAGGTACTTCAACTGAGCCTTAGTGGAGAAGGGAGATTTACTAGTGGCCTGTTGAATCTGAAGAAGCCAATCTGCCAGCTGTCTGCCAAATCTGAAGATGTCGGAATGTTTGTTTACCTTAAGTTTAGAATGAAACAATCTTAAATTTGTTATCATTATCATTGTCTCTGTTTAATTTATATTGTTCTGTTGACTGCATAGTTTCCAACAATATAGTTTTATCATTTTACTGGGAAGTGAGGATTTTTGTTTTAATTGCATTATTATAGGCTGTTATCTAGAAAATGTCTTTTAGGCCTTGGATTGTTGCTCATGGTCCAGTTTTTGGATTCCTCTATTGCATAAATATGGCGTGCTCTTTTCTGTATTTTTGCTCAATTTTGATTTTTTTAAGAACCATTAAGATAACTAGAGATGTATTTTACTAAATCTTTTTTCATTTCTTAAACATTCTATTTGAGTACAAAACAGGGACTGACCATCTTGTTGTTTTTCCATGCGAGAAATTGCAGATTTATCAGAACTTCAAAGCCAGCGTTAATTTCTTTTTCAATGACTCGGGTGGAAATGACAGTCAGTTGGCAACTAGTCAACATTCCATTGAATATATTAGTCCACAAAGACCAACTGGAGGGCCGATTCCTGGGAAGCTGAATCCAAGCACTAGGTCCTTCAAGATTGTTACAGAATGCCCAGTGATTATGCTGATTCTTTTTAAATTCCATAGACATTATGTGCACAAGAATGTTACTGTTCTCCTCCCTTTGATGGTGGATGCAATATCCATTTCCGGTCCCCAGCAAGTTTCACCCCACATGAAAAATCGTTATGTTGAATTCAAGTCTGCACAAGTCAAGGTGAGGTTATCCATTTTCTTTGTAATTGGCTTGCTGTCATAAATTTTAATTAACACTTCTCTATTGTATTTTTTTACTTTTTTAATTACAGGGCATATATATATATATATATATATATATATATATATATATATATATTTCAAAAATTCAAAATTGAGCTTGAATGTAATCCAATCCAACCTTGAATTGATGAGGGCCCAGAGACCAAACGTTAAAAAACTTTGGAGACTACCATTTTCTTTCCTCCTAGAAATTGACAATTCATAGTTTATATGCACAGTGACTACAAGGGACAGAGACCATAGAAAATACATGCTGCTCATAAAGCAGCCAATTGAGGTTCTGATAAATGAATAAAGGTTGAAGGCCAACCCTGGCTTTAGCATTAGCAACTGCACTTTTGTTCTTTTCATGGAAAATATGAACAATTTTAGTTTCTTAAACGACCTTAGCAGAGTTTCTACTTCTCTCACTAGAGCCTTGATGTCTTCATGAGCTACTCTGTTATTGTCTCCAGAGTTGGCAGACTGACTTTAGATCTCCCTGAATAATCAGATAGCGAAGTCCTCTTTCATTAGCAATTTTTAACCTCCTTATCAAAGTTTCTGAATTGTTCTTAATTGTTAGATGGCCTTAAATAAAGGGAAGAAGCTTCTTAGACTCAACCATATGAATATCCTTCTGTACCAACATCTCCGTAGTGTTCGCATTCTTTTGAAAATGCTTACTTCAAATTCATGCAGCAAATTTAGAGTCCTAACTTCTTTCTACTCAAATCGGAAGCCCTTTCTATAAAAATATCTGTTATGAAAAATGTTGAAGACATGGGCCAATAACCCAGCACAATTAGAGCACATCACATCCAAAAGCGACTCAAAGACATAAGTGTTTGGTGGTTACCCTCATACCCAAATAATCAGTGGATTCATATACACATGAGTGATTACAATTGTGGTGATGTTAACCCTTGGATTTTCTCACTTGAAAATCCTGAGGGTTAAGAGCCAGCATGATTTATTTGGCTGGCATTCAAAGATTTTCCCAGAGATAGCTTTGCTTTGAGCCAAGGTTGGTTCCCATATGAGTACAGGTACCGGATTGGTTTGGTAGTGTTCTTTGTTTTAGAGACAGAAGTTTTCACAGGTCTTCATGGTTAGAGAGATGTTTATTTTTAGTATATTCCCTATATTTGAGGAGACAGAGATCGGAGGTCCACATGGCAGTGTTGATCACATATTCAGGGTCTTTGCGAGCTCATGAGTTCGTTGAGCCTTTTCCAGACGAGATGCAAGCAGTTTACTATTTTTAGCAGGTAGAGTTCCAGGCCTCAGTTGATGATTCTGATCATATATTTGGATTCCTCACTGAAAATCGAATTCGATGAGTATATTTTCATTGACATGCAGTGAGATTCTATTTTTAACAGTATCTATTTTTAGACATACCATATTTGGCAGAGTTTTCCTAGTGGTCTTGGACATATTTGGACTTTTCCTATTTTTTAGTTCGGACTGTTATTTTTAGCATGTCTATTTTTAGCAGGGTTGTATATACTATATAGTATGTATGGTCGCCATGCAGGGTGACAAATGGCAGGTCTCTGACATTTGGCAGCTTCAAAGTGTGACGTGTGGCGCATACATACATGGGGATATTAGGTGTTGTGGTTGAGTTACTAAAGTACATGCATTTGTTGAGTGTGAGTTGGCACATGTCAAAATTTATAAGTTTACGTGTTTTGAGTTCACTGAAGATAAACTTTCCCTTTCTTACACTTAACTGTTTTTTCCTCACCTTTATCCCTATTTTTCCTCTTGTATACTCATTTCTTAGCATTAATTCCCTATTTTTCCTCATAAAACCCCATTTTCTAGCACGTTATTCCTATTTTCCTCCTTGTTCCCTATTTTTTGGTGCTAATTCCTATTTCCTAGTGCATATCCACCAATCAACCAATCAACATCTTGAGCCATTGTTTGTACCTTCAACCAATCAATATGTTATAGTGGATCTTTCTATTTATGATGTTGTCTTCCTTTGGATGTTCTATACATGGCCGTTACAACAATCCAACTCGCTAACATCAACTCCACCATACCTCTACTAGAGGCCATCTTCACCAGCATACGAATCCATGTTGGTGTGGGAGATACGATGTTCAGGGTAGGTTACATCTTCTCTATATCGCCACTCGTTCAAATTAATAGGTTACAACTTCTATATATCGCCTCTATTCTCTCCAAGTTTGACCTATCAACTTTGATGGTGGGCCCATAACCCCTCCTTGAGTAAAACACCCTACCTACTTGAGTGGTATAAAATTATAAATACATCACTCAAGCTTTATTTGCAGTATCATATTTGATTATTCAGCTTATTGGCTCTCTCTAATGTGATTTTTCCTATGGGTATTAATAAAATGCAATGTTCTCTTTCTTTATGTTACTCTCTCTGTTTTTGAATAGAGAATGAATTGGTAGGTTGACCCAGTGAGTGAGGCATTGCCTTGGAGGACAGATTTAGCATATTCTAAAATTGAGTTTGCAGGTTTGTGTTTATTTATCAGTTCTATATTTCACTTGGGGGACACTCCACATGAGGTCATGTAATACCCCGATTTTGACTGCTGAAATATAATATGCCAAACTATGTATTATTTGTAAATGATGAGGTTATGTGATGAGTGTCAAGCCTTGCAGGTTGAGTTAATGACCCCGTGTGTAAATAATGTAAATGCTTTGTAAATACTCATAGCACGGAGCCCAAGGACAATGCTTAACTAGTGAGTGCTTATGAAACCTAGTATTGGGTTAGGATTATGGTGTGGTTATTATATATTGCCATGGTGTGCTTATGAATGTAAGGAAAGGGGGTGCATGGGCGATATGACCTTCATACTTGACCTTTGGAGGTGCTACCTTGCTGTCTGTGCGTTATTTGATGCTCCTTTTGACTTGAGTTGTCCTTTTGACATTTCCCATGCTTCTTGGGAAGGGTGTATTCCCCATCAAAGGAAAGTATGTCTTGTGTAAATTCTTGGCGGAAGCTTCATTCACCATTATTCATGGATCGTTCTTCCATTCTCCCATTGGCATTTTCCTCCTCTTTTTTATGAAGGAACCCATTTGAAACTATGGTTGTTATGTTTGCAAATAGAAAAAAAATCCCATGGCATTATGGCTGGTAAGAGGTTGTGGAAGTTAGCGAATTTCTGTTGAGAACATGAGAGGAAATGGGATGGTTTTAAGGGAATAACCATGGCTAGAATATGTCCAATGGCTGAGAAAACACCATTAAACATGCAACCTTGTTAATGCTGCATATTGACAGATTGAGCCAAGTGTTTCTCCTTCAGTGTATTCTTAGAAGGCTGTTAGATTTAGGGTAATTTTGTAGCACAGTAATTTCTTTTAAATTTTCAGTACTTAAACAATTTTAAATCTGTCATTTAAACAAAGTTAGAACATCTAGTAAGAAGCTCTGTGAAGGACAGCCATGCACATATACAAGTAACCTTTGTTCTAACTTGAATTCAAACTTAGATC
>JASDQU011026094.1:16068-32056 GCA_032191745.1 Picea mariana
AATATTGTTATTTTTTCAATAATTATGTTACCTGATTCTAATTATAATTATAACTATTCTAAAATAATTAAAATGTATATAAAATTTCCATTTTTTTTCATAAAACTTTCCTTTTTAATATAAAAATATACATTATTAAAACCAATCTTTTAAATTATCTAATTTTTAAGTCACTTAACTCGCTTCATTTACTGCCATTTCAAGATCGAATTTAACTTCCCGTGACGAGAAGGTACGTTCAAAACCCTTAGATGCCCATCATAATTTTTCCAAAAAACAATGAATGCTTTTAACAAATCCGTTATGACCGACAAATTCGACGGATGGTATTGATTTGAAATTACATCCCGGTCTCATCTCGTCCTGTTGCCATGGTGTTAGTGACTCACACGCACGTCGGACATCACCTCATAATTGTTGATGTTTTTACTGTAAAGTAACAAACAAATGTTAAACGATGATGCTTATAAAAACTAGACTTTGTGAAGTAGAATTAGGAAGGATGAAGTTATACCATGTGGTAACCATCATCTCTTATATTTGTGTATATTTATACAATGTGGTAAATATCATTTGTTAATTATATTTGTGTATATTTGTGGTAGGTTGAAGGTTCTACTAAATGATGATTTTATAGGGAATATTGGTCTAAAATTAGACAAGAAATTATTTGTTTGGTAGATTTGAGTGATTATTTATGTATAATAGGAGTGTCCCCGAAGTTCAAAAATAGATTTTGAACGAAAAAAAATAATTATTACTATAAATTTATATCATGAGATTCCCACTAAAAATTAAAAATTAATATTTTTTCTTATACATATTTTGAAAAGGAAAAATTATAAATATAAATCAATTCACATTCACTTTAAATTAATAAATTTTATTGAATATTGAAAATGAATTAAAAACCTTAAAAAGATTAAAACGTTGATCAAAATCAATGAAAGCAATTTCTTTATTAAATTTATTATTGTTTTAATTTTATAAAATATGTTAAAACTTAAAGTTGAGATGTAAGAACTAACTACACTATACAGCCTAAGTGGACCTAATGGTTAAGAACATGTGTCTTGAGTGGGTCTAATGGTTAAGAACATGTATTCCTTCTTAAGAAATCACAAGTTCAAATCATCATTGTTTTAGGAAGTAATTCATAAAGAGGTCTTCACTACGAAAAGATAAATTGATAAATTCACGAGATGATCATCAAGATGTCCTCACTACGAATTGATAAATCAAGAAGATAATCATCATCTTCAGTTAATATTCCTTCCTGAAATGTGTACAAACTTGCAAGTTTAAATGTGGGGAATATTTAATTCTACAAGTATCTGTAACCCATACACTTTATCACAGACTTTATTAAAGATTTTGTAGGGATGACTTTTCTTCATGTCTAGATTATCATAGGTGACTTAAAGAAACCTTTTTCAAATTTCTTCACTATCGTCTTTACATCAACTCTGTTTTTTAATTGGTGGCTTCTCTTCTACAACTATTTTTGCACTTTGCACATATTTCATGTGCTCTATAAAGAATGATGTATCTAAGACTTTTTTGACTTCTTTTTGGTCATGGTGATAAATCAATCACCTCTTTAGGTGGTGACTATACATTAACAATTTAAAAACGAATTTTACTATATTAATATATAATTATTAATTTTATATTATTTAAATTGTATTTTTAAATATAAAAATGGATTTAATGTGTTAAAAAATTCTTAAAAAATTTACATTATACAAAATTAGCCACATAAATATGCAGATTTAAAAAAATTTCTTGCTGAATTTTGAAAAAAAATAAAAAAAAAATATTCTAAAAAAGATTCAAAACGTAAAATAATTAGAGTACGACATTGACATATTTATTGAATTGGTGTAATCAAAATTGCACTGTGTTATCACTGTTTCCCACTATCCTAGCCTCACCCTAACCTTTTACCAACTAAGTATCTTAATAAATTCGAATGATTCCTTTTGACAACCTCATTTTTCGCATCAGCTTGTTGAGCCAATCTTTGAACCTGGTGTACGTATTCCTCCATAGTTTTCTCTATAAATTCTCAATGGATTTTTTAATCCTCATCTAATGATATACTTCTGGATAATCCATGCAATCAAAAAAATTCTTTGAAAAACAAAAAACCATGTTCATGGCACCATTTGTCATTTTACAAATAACAAAATGTGTCATTTTAGAAAATATGTCAACCACAGAAAAAAAAAAATGAATCATCACCTATTTTGTTTCTTGGAAATCACAATGAAAAATCCATGCTAATGTCCTCCTTTGGTTCGTATGGTATTAGAAATGGTGTTTACAACCCAATATTTTTACTTTTTTCCTTTGGATCTTGACGAAATCTACAATGTTCAATCGGTTTCTTCACATCTTTATCCACCACTCACTAATAATAATGTTCTTGAACTAACTTCCTCGTATTATCAATACCAAATGTCCATTTAAGTCTCTATTATGAATAGCTCTAAAAATATTTCCCCTTATGTATCCTCCTGGAATACACAAATAATGATTTTAAAATAAAAATCATTCATGGATGGAGTTTTATTAGTAATCCTTGGCTCTCTACATGTTTTCCATTCTTAAACAGAGTCTTAGTCTATCTCGTATAGCTCCGTCATCTATTCTAATCCTATACTCTCTACTGTCACAGTAGACAACAATGTCGATATTCTGCTCAAGACATCAACAACTATATTGAATTTGTATGATCTATTGTGTAATACAAATCTATATTTATGTAGAAATTCAACGCACTTCACATGTATTTCATTCAAGTTAGATTGATTTTTTAAATATCTTAATACCTAATGATTAGCGTAAAGATGAAATTATTTGAACATGAGAGAATGCCTTCACTTCTTCAATTATTGAATGATTACCTTAAACTATTTATCATAAATATAATATTTCTACTTTTCTTCATTCAAATTTTACTAAAGAATCCAATTAGTCTTCCTTCTTGACTCATGAATGATCCAATGGTTGTGGCATTAGCATCACACTCACAGTCAACCTAGAAAACCTTCTCAAAGTAGAACGAAATAAAAACTAGCCTTTCACTAACTTTCTTCTTTAATCACTGTAATACTTTATGTGTAACAACGTTCAATTTAATTTACCCTCTCTTCATACAAGTATCAATGTCTCTTCATACAAGTATCAATGGTAAAAAAATTCTACTTAATATTGTTATGGACTTTGATGCATGAGCATCAAATTCATGATGTGGATGAATATGGCTACAGAATAGTGTTACAGAACAAAAAATACCTACGAGAACACAACATTTCTACGAAACAGTTGCAGTTTTACGGGATTCTCACAACACTGCAGAATAGTGGCAATGCTACAAAACAATGACATTGTTGTAGAAATAATGATTGGATGAAAAAAATGACAACGTTGTTGCAAATCATGATTGGTGGTTGTATATCAAAATTATGTCACAGATTGTGGCAGTGTCACAAAATGGGAGCACTACTTCATGAAGTTGTTGTGGGAACCTGTTGCAAGAATCTATTGTAGGAGTGTTGGGAGAAGTTGTTGTGGGAAGCTATTGTAGGAGAGTGTTTTTCCAGACATCAATACCTTCTCTTTTTCTTTTGAATTTTCTAGATAAGTTATTTTTAACCAAGAAAATGAGACCCCTTCTTTTTTATTTGAAAATCTCTTTACATACCTAGGAAAGTGCGAATTTTCTTGACCTACACTAAGGCTTCTAATTTCCCTTTGATCAATTTTATTTATCTTTGAAAATTGTTTTTTTTTTGTTTAACACTTAGACATTTTTGCGTGTATTGAAAGAGATCCCACGAACTTTCCGACATATCCCAAAACCATTTTCTTTCTTACCCTCCTCAAACCTACTTCGGCCCTAAAGTAACTCTACCATTCACCTTCATCACCCAATGTACCACCTATGGGCACCTCAACTCCTTGCATAGAAGGATCTTCCACCTAGATTCAAGATATCGTCGACCTGCTCAAAACCAAACTGCACCCAAACCCTCTCCTCAAGGAATTACATCATATCATTCTACTCGCACCAAGTCCTAACGAAGAAAAATTTGGGTTTCATATCCATGTTGTAAGGGTTCAATGAAAATTGAGCACATTAATAGTCTTCCGTGGGATCAGTTCAAACACTATACATTTCCCATTACTGGTCCTTGGTCATATTTTTTCTCTCCTTCAAAATTGACATAATATGCAAGGTTTGTTGGAATAATGTAGAGATTAGTATCTACGTAACTAAGTGGTTGTGGGTTGTTGTGTGCTTGTCCAAATTAGGGTTTGTTGGTGGTTTCAGATCCACCTTTGTAGGAGATTAGTTCAAGGTTGTTGTGAACACCTTGTGCTATATATATGTAATTGATTTACATTATAACAACAGATTATGTAAGCGCAGACTCACGTGTGATGTGCCCTTGTGGCCTCACTGATTTTAATTAAAATCAATAATAGTGAGGCCACAAGGGCACATCACACGTGATTCTACGCTTAATTCGATTACGCTCCACGCCACAGGTTACTCAGCCTCGTGTTCTGAGCGAAAGACTCACGTATGATGTGCCCTTGTGGCCTCACTGTTATTGATTTTAATTTGGTATCAGAGCCATGGTGCGTCGCTGGAGTAAGGAGCTGAACTCTGGAGAGGCTGCACGAATTGAGCGTGGAGTTGATCACTGGTCTGAGTGCGTGTAGACTGATGTGAGGGCGCATCAAATTGAGAGTTGTGGATGGAGAAGAGAGCCAATCGATCTACAGTGAGGTGTATTGTTGTCTTATACCTGGGATCGTAAGGAGGAAAATCGTTGTCTTTTGTGCACATTGCATGGAGGTCGAGGGCGTTGAGGAAATCAGAGCTTACCTTGGTTGATTATTCCTGCGTGTGGAGGAGTCCATGCTGTCGTTGTGGCTACTGGCTTTCCCAAGTGCCTGCGTGAAGAGGAGGTGCAACAGAGAGATAGAGCCGACTGAGAAAGGGACGTGAAGAAATGCAACCTGACCATTGGTTGAAGATCGTGAGTTCCTCCTGCCCAGAATTGCGAGAATGATTTCGTAGCAGGTGAGTGTTTCGGGTTGACGGAGGAGTGCATGCCGACTTACATAGCCCGCGTGTGGTGGGTCTGCAGGCTCTGCGGTGAATCTATGAAGGTGAATCGGAAGGCTAGTGGGAAGCTGCACCGCCGGAGTCGATATTGACAGTGCCATTGGTATATTCAAAGAACTTGTGCAACTTATGGTGAAGGCCTTTATGAAGGAGCATTCCGCCCTGCTTTCTCTCAGCCACGGGCGATAATGATCTGGTCTGAACCCGGTTTTTTATTTTCGTTCGGTTTTATATTTTTATCAAACCCTCATCTATTGGATTCTTGTTGTTGCTAGTCTTGTTTCAGTATGGTGCTTGCAAGAGATTATGTTGTGGCCACAGAGGAAGGGGAGGATCAAATTCATTTATCAAACCTGAAGCACCAATGCATCATCTTTATGTGCATCCATATAAGATCTTGATTCCGTTTTGAGGGCAGTTTTGACAATAGTAGAAACTTTTGATCTGTACCAGTGCTCGTGCGTCGGAAAGACCGTCGGTTTTGAATTTCCGTCAACTCGTGTGGAGGAGACCAATTGGATGTCTATTTCTATAGAATCCGTGTCCTATATTGGATGAAATCGCTCAGAAGGAACCTGCAACACCAGTGCTGAAGTCGTGAGTGTGCAGTCATTGTTAGCCGCTGTGTGGAAGGATAGTGAGCCTTCCATTATCATGTATGAGATCCACAGAGAGAGGGTGTTGATAGAGATCGTTGCTGCTAGAGGAGCCGCGGACGTGTGGAGGAGTCTGCCATTGTAGAGAAGTCTGGAGTGCTCGCCTGTGTGGAGGAGATTTATCTCTTGTATGATAGCCACCATTTATGTAGTGAAGCTGATGCCAGTTATTCTCTATCTGCGTGGGGAAAGAGAGTTGTCGAGATTGTGGCATGTAAATGGTTATTGCTCGTAGGAGCGTAGGTGCAGAATTTTGAGAGGAAAAATCCGCATAAAAAGAATTCCCATGTCTACATTAAAGTGAAGAGTTGGCTCATTGCTTCCATAGGATCATGTGGAGAAAAGAGCCATAATGACATATTGCAGAAGAAATTTGGTGATAAGAAAGTGGTTTTCATTACTTGTCATTTCTTTGCAGGCGGTCGAAGCAAATAGGTTCCTCAGTACTGAGCACATGTGGAGGACTATTGTTTTTGGTGTAAGAAATTGTTGTCCATTGATCATTGTTGTGATGTGAAGACGTGCTTATCATTTTTGTTGAAAGAAGACTCAATGTGAAGGAATGGGTCATCAAAGGAGAATTAAACAGCTCTGGAGAGAGTTGAAACACATGTGGAGGAAGAATCAGCAAGAGGAAATATATTTTGCAGGTAAATATAAAGTGTCTTCAGTAGTAGCAGAGGAGAACACATACCTAATGGAGACCAGGATCAGATTGTGGATCTACATCAGATTGATGAAGATGAAGAAATCAATGCAATATTGAAAAGGTTAATGCCAGTTTTACCATCATTTTCAGGTAACAATTTTGATCTTTGGAAAATGAAAATGGAAGGTTTACTTGGATCAGTAGATTTATGGGAACTGTTTCAAAATGGTTATGAAGATCCTGCTGAGAAGAGAAGAGATAAATTAACATTATATCTTGTTAGTTTAACATTGAATAACGACATCCTATCTGCTCTGTTATATGAATTTGGTGAAATAGAGAATGCAAAAATGTTTTGGGATAATCTAGAGATGAAGTTTAGTGCAAGGGGGAAAAAGATAGCTAAAGACGAAATTAATCACGTCACTGCTGTTGAAAATGGTGAGTGTATTGACAGTTTTATAACTGAAATAAAGACTGAAAATGATTGTATTGAAATTGCAATGATTGATGCTGAAAGTGTGTATGTAGCTGATTGTGCTAATGAGAATGAAAACCTTGTGAAGGAAGATATCTTTGAAGGAGAGACATATGAAGTTAGATTTGATGAAGACAATTCATCTAATGAAGAGTGGTCAAAATTGATGCATGAGAAACATCTTATTGATGAGTTGTTGTTTGGCGAGAAGAATGGTCCACTTGCAAACACAAATCAAGTGGAAGACAACTTTACTGTTGCAGGGAAGGAAGAGAAGGAAGATGAAGAGGAGAAAAATAAAAAATCTCTCCTAGAAGAGAAAAATGAAATGAGCAAAAATTATATTGATACTCTAATGAATGTTTTTGAGTGTGCAGGGTTTGCTAAGTAAGAATGTGATGTGAAGCACTTAGGTGAAGTGCTAGATAAGTTTGATGAAGAATTATAATTTATTGAGGGATGGCTTCAAAAGCCATATTATGATGAATGCAAAGAAACATTAGATTACGATGAGGACTGTATGGACACTGAAGAAGAAGAAGATTGCTTTATAGATATAGAAATTGAGTCAGTATTTATAAAGTGGAGTCCTGAAGAAATAAAGTATTACTATGAGATAATGTTGCAAGAGTCCATTGAGCAAGACATTGTTGATTGTATCCAGAAATGGGAGCAACATTTTTATGTCGAGTTGGAAGCATTTGCGAACATTAAATACAAATGTTCTCAGGACAAAGAAAATGCAAAAGTGTTGAGGACAAAGAACAATAATCAGAAGTCAAATTCCAAAATGCCGAGGAACAAAGCAAAAAGGGATATGAAGCAGAACAGAGTCAAGATGAAACATATATGGAGTAGCAAGAAAAGGAAGAAGCTCCATCTACATCACTATCTAAGATCAAGAAAGGTTAAGATGAAATTGTTAATTTGTACGCTTAGCTGAGACTGAGACCAGCAAGCATGTTATGTTCTACTCTGTTATGTTTGGTATAAAATCCATTTCCCCATTAAGGGGGAGGGTTGGAATAATCTAGAAATTAGTATCTACGTAACTAAATGGTTGTGGGTTGTTGTGTGCCTGTCCAAATTAGAGTTTGCTGGTGGTTTCAAATCCACCTTTGTAGGAGGTTAGTTCAAGGTTTTTGTGAACACCTTGTGCTATATATATGTAATTGATTTACATTATAACAACAGATTATGTAAACATAGACTCACGTGTGATGTGCCTTTGTGGCCTCACTGTTATTGATTTTAATTAGGTTATCATGATAAGCATCCAGTGCGTAGAAGGAAACATTGCTTTGTTCACCTCCAGAATTTGTTGGAAGAGTTGATAAAAACTCCTTTGGTACATACCTCCCGATATCAAAAGAGTTAATCCAAAATCCTTTGGTATTCATCTCTAGTTCGTTGTCATATTTAATACAAATGCCTCGGGTATCATATCAGACTATTTAATGCAGATTTGTTTGGTACAAATGTTCTGCATGCCGACATAATTCACGCCAATGTTGTTTTTCTGTTTCTTCCTACACTAGTATCGTTCATGACATTTTCTCCGGAACACACTGGAAATCTTGTTAACATTAGTCCCAGTATAGATTGTCAAAATTTCCACAAACTACTCTGATGCCATAATATTACTGGTCAAGTTGTCAAGAACCCCTTTGGTACATACCAGAGCACTTCTCATATTTGACTCCAGTTTCACCTCATTCATCAGCCAAGGTGTCAACAATTACACTATTTCACCAAAGATAAGTCACAATTCCTCAAAATATCACTATGTCTCGAACTATCCTATCTTCCTAAGACAATGACTTCCCTCTAACATTGAATCGAGTGATTCCTTAGGTACCAACACAGGTTTGAATATACAGATATATTTAAAAAAGAAATATTTTTAATGCTCTAAATACTTAATGATTTACATGGTTAACAATCTGACATTTTATGTTATTATTATGTTTTATTTTATCGGTGGTTTGATGCACTAACTACGACTGTGTTTGTTGTAGATTCATATATTTCGTTGTAGAAGAAGAAAACCAGCCAAGTACCCGCAAAACAATATTTCTGAAGTGGAAGTTGATAGGTAGAAGAACCTAACACCCCAAGGGTTGTCTATGAAAAAACTACAAGACTCTTATAGAAATGGGAAAATTTACTCAAGTGGGATGAATTTTTCCATATGTTCAAAGGGAAGAACTTCCCTGTGGAATTTGAAGGTTAAGATGAGCTCAAAATATTTGGAAACACCTGAAGGTTAGGATTCCATAGGGTGGTTTCTCATGCATCGATTTTCCCTTATGCATATATGATCTCATGGATCCTCAAGAACATAGAAATTGATAGGCAATATATACTCAATGCTAAGCGAAAACCCATAACGTCATTCCAAGAAACCGACCTATACAAGTATTAGTATTTGGAAAATGGAACATGGTCATTTGGTAATGAACTCATCAACAAGTTCTTACAAAAGGAAAAATATCTATTCAAGATCCGGTAAAAGCTAGATAATACATTCAAACTCATACCTTATAGCGAGTATACCACAACATTGTTAAGAAAACCATATTAATAAATCATGGTGATGATTTGCAATATTTATGGGGAACAAGATCCTTCTAAATTTATTCTATCTCTTATGAATGTAATATACTATTGTGTCGATGAAGGTTTGACATTCAATTTGCCTGACATCTTGTTAGCATCCTTAGCAGAGTCCATTACACCATTCAAAGAGACAACTCCCCATTCATGTCCAAGATTTCACATGTTTTCTTATATGTTGAATATTATGTGTAAGAGACATCAAGATCCCAATATGCATTGGGCCTCGAAGTCAATCGACTTATTTTTTCATATCTACTGCAAGGTTCTCTGGGAGCACAAATACAAAATGCAATATCATAGAATCTCTGATTATTTTTCGCACCACTCTATGAGCTCATATTTGATGCACCAACTCTATGTATGATAGATAAATCATTATAAATTATCCAGAAGATTGGACATTGTTACCTTAGGGAGCATGGAATCTACTTAAGGGTATACAAAGCTACCAAATATTCCCATTTTCTCCCAAGATTTATTCATGATAGATTAGTTCTTTAGGATATTACATATAGAGTTGTGATCCATGGAGTCCATGAAGCACTAAATCAAGAAAAAAAGGATATACATCCCCTACTTCCACATTGGGTTGACTCATACTCATTCGGAAGGATTAATAAATCCCAAGCATAGGTGGACACACTGCTATCTTTTTGCTTCAGATAAGAAAGGTTATGAAAGCAAAATCCAAAGAAAGTTGTCAAGGAACATTGTATTAAGTAAAAACACTCATGAAAATACACTTTAACCACATGGGAGGAGGACAAAGTTCACTATGGTGAAAGAAAATATGATGAAGTTATCGCCAAGAGGTAGATCAAGCCTATATGAAGGATCGTTAATGAGGAGAAAGCCTTCGAAGAAGCCCAGAAAATAGACAAAGAAGAGGAAACAAAAAGATTAGTTGTGATCATAGCATCTACATATTATTAATCAACCACAGAGGAGGAACCTAAAACTGACAAGAAAAGAAGAAAAAAATATAAGGTCCAAAAGAAGAAAGAATATGTTGCTGAGAAGAAAAGTAAGATAAAAAAATACAAGGAAAAGGTAGAACATGACACAATAGAAACAATAAAAGAGGATTCCATAAGTGAAGGAATTGGCTGAGAGAACAACAGAGGATGAAAAAGAAGCAAAAATGATAGCTGAAAAAGAATCTACACAAGGAGTAGCATATGAAGTTGCATCTACGGAACTTGAAGAAGAGAAACAAAAAAATGAGGAATAGGAGATAAACAACGATCCCTCACCTATGGACATGGACATCCCAAAAACATTACCAGAAGTTCCCTACAGTCACCCTCAATTCGACGAAATGGAGTAGAGGCTTCACACACCATACAAACACAGTGAAGTAGTGAATTTGAAGAAGTTCAAATTTCACGAAGCCACTCAGAGGATTGTGGAATAGAAGATAAGTAAGGTACTAGTCACAAGGGGAAATCCATTATTATTCCTCAAAGAGACTATTGTGATGGAAGATGCCATCGAAGATCCACTGTCCATAGAATTCACTTGAACTTCCTTCGTCACAACAATGGAGCGAAACCTCAATAACTTGTTCCACCAAAACCAAGAAAAGGATGTGAAAATTAGAGAACTGGAAGAAAAACTTAGGCATGAAAATAAACATGAGGTAAGACTAAGGGAATTTTAATCATGTGATGAAAAGGTCATAACAAATCTTGAAGAGTCTATTGCAAATATGTATTCCCATATACATGTATTACATCAATTTGTATCCAACATAATGGACCATCATAGTCATTTGCAAACCAATAGCATCCATCTCCCAACCATTTGAGAATGTGTATATGACATAAAAATATGGACCGCAGAGAATCCATATGCTTCAACTGAGCTTCCTTACACATCATAGGTAGAAAGAAGAATTGATTACAGTTCCTTTAATCGATTCCAACAAGCTTGGACGGGAGAATAAAAGGAAACGACAAGCTCACTTGCTATCTATGTGCAACTTCACAAAGCCAAAAAAGTATATACACATAAGATTTTCCTTCCTCCCATCTAGGAGCTTCCGAAAACAATTTCAATGGAGAATCTCCTTGAAACTATCCAACAAAAGATCAACCAAAGACAAAGGAAAGTTGAAGCAACCACAAAGGTAGCAATTGCGTTGATGGAGGAACACTTCGTCCAATCAACCAAATTTCAAACGATGATTGAAGCATTCATGGCCACCCTAGAGAGATACATGAAGAATCTCATGGAAAACTAAGCCTCCCAAAAATATTCCCTCGGGTAAATTTTGTATTGTGGAATGAGATCACTCGATGACCAATAAAAAGTTTGGGAAGCCGACATTAAGGACAAAAAAAACCATGAATAAGAACAAATTGCCAATTCACATTTGATAAGAACTATATTATATTTTTTATTTTTCCAACTACCATTAGCTTCGTACTCATTGCTACACATGTAAATGGCCATTGAGGGGAAATTTGAAAGGTTTTGTAACTGCTTCTTATGGAATTCAAGAAGATATTTTTAATAATTACTATAATTTCTATAAGTAAAGGAAGATACCCATTTTGAAGTGCTTCTTCAAGAATTGTACATTAACTAAATTGTTTTGGACAAAATATTTTGTTAACTAAAATTAAGAATCCCCCACAACCAATTTTGGTTGAGAGAAGAAATATTGTAATTGGTAGTTGTTGTAAACTCTTTTCGGCTAACTGTGTATTGTTTACATGTGTTCTAAGATATTTTTTCTTATATACTACAATTACGCAAATTGAATTATTTTTGTAGCTTATGTTATTCTTACTTTTGTATTTCCTTGATATAATGAGTTGATTATGTATATAACTACATGATTTAGACTTAGTTGGTTATGTATATACATGCATGTCTTGTGTAACCTTGATGCTTCGAACAACTATCTAAAGGAATTTGTTTGTGGGGATTAGTTTCATTTACAATCACTCACTTCATTACTTTAAATGCTCCTAGCTATGATATGTTAGTTAATATTTATTTATGCATTTAGTTAGAATTGTATCTCCATTTACCAATCATCTAATCATCATTCATAACCAGTAATGGAAGTCGGTCCAGAATACGAATGGGTCTCCTAAACAAAGAAATGCATAGTCTAATTGGTTGTGTGAAATAGGGAATACCCCTTAGTATTGAAGGGAAATTTTCCCCCATCCATATAATTGGTGCTATAAGGTGGGATTGATTTTGTATGACTAGCATAATCCCCCAACAAACGCTTGACCAGTCCTATAAAAATAATCATGTTCAACAACATTTCCCTCATATCCATTTCAAACAAGACATTGCCTTTTAAGATTCAAATCATGCATTTTAAATTTTTACTCGTAGTCCTAAAAATCATCCAAAAGGTTGGTATCCCATCCCTAATGAAAATCGTCACATTACATGCTCATACACCATGTTACTTGGGTAGCTTCCTACATATTCAACACCATTAAGGAGGAGATAAATTCATGTAAGACGACCTAAGGATGGGAACAATGTTATTGTTGTCTCCATAGAAGATTTATTTGAAACTAATATGTCTACCATACCCACCCCTTTAGACCAAATTCATCCTACACCTCCTGTTCCTACTCCTCCCAATTCTGAAAATAATTTTGATGGTGAACATTCATGATCTGATTCCGATGACAGTGTGGCTGATAACCAAAATAGAAGACAATTTATACCACAATATATTTTCCATGGTTCGTTGAAGCTAGCTAACCCTTTTCATGAATTACCCAAACATCTAGAGATACTTCTTCCAAAATTTGACCTAAAAAAATCTAGTTCACCGTAAGATCATGTAAAGAATTTATTTCTAACCACTCTTCTTCTTGACGTTCATTACAAATATGTTGTTTGTAGACTCTTCCATTACACCTTTGAAAACAAAGCCTCCACATGGTATTTCAAACTACCAAATGGATCCATAACCTATTGGAATGATTTTGAAAAGGATTCTATTTAAAAATTTGTGGAAGAGAAAACCCCCATAGCTTTATTCAAGGAATTAGTGGCCCTAAAGATGGAAAAGAAAGAAAAAGTAAAGGAATTCAATCAACGCTTCACTAAAGTCATAAAAAATTAACTGTTTAAACTACACCTTTGGAACCCTTGGTTGCCGAATATTATAATTTAGTGTTAGTTCCCTCTATATGCATGTTTTTCAAATGAGCTAGTAAGGTTTCCTTAGCCCATAATTTTGAGGAATTTAAAGTTATTGAAAAATAACTTATTTCTTTATATAGCCATCCTACATTTGAAGAAACCAAATCTAATGGGAATAATCCTTTACTATTGAATAAGCCTTCTGAGGAAAAACCAAAAGACCTAGACAATGTGGCTAATCTAGTAAAGAAGCTTTCAAATGAAGTAGTAGACCTTAATAATATTGTTAGGGAATTGTCTTCAAATCCTAGACATTTTTTCCCATTCTTTAAGAGGCATGACAGCCGACCAAAGTATTCATAATTCCCAAGTATTACTATAAATATGGATGAATTTTTCATGTATAACTTATGTATGTATCATTAGCAAAACCATTCTAAGAAAACATGTCCTCAATGGTTCAACTTTATGAGCTTGGTGATTAAACAACTATTAGATGAACAAGAGAATGATGATAATCACAACATGAAAAAGGAAAAAGAAGAAACCACTTAGGAAACCACTAAGGAATATACCATGTTTCTATGGGATCAGTTTATATATTCAAATGAGGACAAGACTTAAGAGGTTTATGTGGGAGACACACAAGTCATAAAATCAACCCCTCAAGATTAGAACTTTAACAACAAAGGAGTTGTTCCCAACACTCCTCTCCCCTCGAAAATTGTTACTGCTATAAAAAATCACACCTTCATCTCCTACTCATAAACCAATCACTTAGAACCAAGAGACAACTATTAATGAACCCAAAAATCCATCAACTATCAATAAATCTACCTTCTCAAATGAACGTATAACTACAAGTAAAGCTAAAACTCACGCTTTGGAATACAATGTTATTGAATATTTAAAGAAAATCAAAGCTAACATCTCTTTGTATGATATATGTGCAGTTTCCCAACATTGTGATCTGATTCTTGAGACTTTCAACCCCAATGAACCTTAGAAGAAGACTGTTGTTGCAGCCGACGTCATTTCTAAAAATGTTGAAGCCAAGGCATAAAGAAAAGTTAAAATCAAATCTACCATAAATGAAACTAGTATAGGATCTGTTGATACTGAGACGGGGGTGAATCAATATCAAGTACAATTTAAAAAAAAATTCAACTTATACTTAAACCATTCAATTATATCCAATGAGCAATGAACAATAGTATAAGAGTTACATCAATACACCACAATATACCATGCACAATATATGAGAAATAATCAATAGTTATTGGTCAAGGGAAGTAATGACTTCCAAAGGTAGCTACATCTTCCAAATGTAAAGGGAGGGATAAATATCCAAGAGAAAGATACATTCCTCCAATATCAAGAGAGGTTTGAACTCTCCATCATTGCCCCTTCCTTCCACCCAAGAATATATCAGAGAAAATAAAACTTTACATTAAATCATCACCATCAACCAACCATCACATAGAGCCTGATAATGCTTCATGGGGCTTCTTCAAATTCTGTAATTATTCAATTCTTTGAATACTCGGATCCTGTAGATAATATTACTCAATGTATTCTTTGAAACTCCTCCAAGTTTCACTCCTTCAATCGTCCCCAAAAAGAAGTTATAGAAAGAATGGTAGACTTTATTCAATTCTTGTTTATTCATAAGAGTGAACTTGTACAGAATGACCCACGCTCAATATTTAACATAAGATTCTGAAACTCACACAAAGAAACCAAATTATGTACTTTTTCTAATGAAATTGGTCCCACATCATTTGGATTGTCTATGGATAAGTTATGAATGTTTTACCCAAAACACCTATTTATTGACTAGCTTTATGACTAGTCAAAAACCCTATCTTCCACAACGTGTATATCCATAATTATAGCGAATAAAGAGAACAAAATTTTACCATAGGTACCTTGATATGTATTCTCAATACCATAGCAATTTCACCATTTGAATCATTCTAGAAAAAAAATTATAGCGAAAATAGTAAGATGAGCTGAAAATAACATACCTTAGAACACATCACCAAAAGACTTCATCCACCCTTGAAATCCAGCCTTCTTTTCTTCTGATTTACTTTAAAATTCGACTTGTGTATCAAATTAATGTATAATGATATGTATTTATACCATTTATGTCACTTCCTTTTAACATAAGGGCCGACCTGACACTTTCTTATTTTGTAATTCTTTTCTTTAATTATCTTTAGGGCCTACATGAACTTCCTTCTTCAATTCACTTTGTCATATTCAAAAATTCATTTCTCCTCAACCATGAGGATCCACATGATATTCCACATACC
>JASDQU011026095.1:0-20047 GCA_032191745.1 Picea mariana
GATTTAAGGTGGTAAAGAGTTTTGGATTTTTATTTTTCTATAATTAGTTGACCTTGTCATATATATATATATGAGGGGAGTATTAGTTCCTTTTTATAAAATCAAAAAGAAAAACATGGGTGGCTAGCCCAATGGATTGCGTGCCTAATTTTGGTAGTGTTACATATCTACATGATCCTTAGGGTTTTCATCTAGTAGTATTAGATTGGAAGGGGTATCTACAGATGTTTCTGGGTCAAGTATTTCCATTGGATTGTATTAAGGTCCATAGCATTTGTAACAATGATATCAATATCATAGATTGCTATACAAATAACATCGAATTTCTTATCCATCAGGTCTAGCTTGTGTAATATGGCTTGTTGTTGGATACCTTTTTTCTCCACCATTTGAGAAATGAAGGATTTATCCATCAAGTCTAGCTTTTGCAGTGTGGCTTACTGCTAGAGACCTTTTTCCTCCACCACTCGAGTAATGAAGGATTGATTTAGCTAGTAGATTTGGGTATCCCAAGATCTAGAAAACCCTATTTCCAATACCCAGTCCTTGAAATTTGCCTCAAGTTGAACATTGGAAAGATTCCTTCTTTTCTTTTTGACCGCCTGCTCCATGTGGGCAACCTCAACTTTGATATCTTCATAAAACCAACAATGGTAGTCGCCCCCCACATTCATGGCTTTGGATTGGGCATAGGTAATGCACTAAGAAGTCTTTCAGAATGAGGATTTCTTAGCTTAAGGATTAGAACCTTGACTAAGCCCTTGTCTACTAGATTTAAGCCATATCCCTTTGCCAACATTTGACATTGAAGCTAGATTGCAATTGACATAGGGTGTAGAGGATCGACAAGGATGACAAGCAACAAGGAAACCTGAAGATAGAGGGGAAAAGATAGAAGCCAAGGATTGGGGGGACATGGTAGGGGACAAAGTGGCGATCACTGGATCAAGGATAGAAACCAACAAGAGACCCTCAACACCATCAATAAAGACTCCTTTTAGAAATAGATACTAGGAGATTCCCCTAGCATGTTGGAGAATCGAAGTAGAGAACCGAAGAAACTAGAGTAGTAGAACAAGAGGGAAAATTAACAAAGAGTCAGGGGAATGAAACCTAGAGGCGAAGCCTAAACCTTTGCAGTGTCCATCAACAACATATAAGTATTACAGGAGTCAAATTGTCAACTTATCTTTTTTAATAAAAGTCCAAGCCTCATTCATAAGATTGCTTTACCAAAATTCAGTTTTGTTAGTTCATCAAATATATACATATATATCTTATATATTCTTTCAATATGTTAGCTGATATTTGCATGAATCATAGGAATATGAAATATTTTAACTCATGAAAGAGGTCATTTGGCTCCTAGTGCACCTCATACCCAGTACTTGGGCGAAATTACTGATTTTTCCTGAAACTCAGTCTTGAGCCAACCCATGATACATAATAGCTTCTATGACCTTAGACAAGGTTGTGTAGTACTTTGATGTATGTTAGAGCTAGTTAAACCCAAGTGGTAAAAGATCATTTAATCCAAGGTGCAGGTAATGCGACAAATGTGTATAAGATAAATTTGTAAGGAAAATCAATCTAATAACGTGACTGCCACAAACTACTATAATTGCACAAAACAATAACAAAATCAAACAATATTTTATTCAATGCAATTGTTGAATGATTGGTTGTCATTGATGTCAACCCTTGAATAAGTATGGTATCCCCAAAGGTATGGTTATGGAACTCGTAGTTGATCAAGGAAAATGGTCATGAAGGATGGTGTAAATGCAGGTAACTCACTCATGGATGGATAATCCTCATCATTTCCTTTCCGGTGATAGGTGGTACGCCATGTAGTTCCTCATGGTTGAGGAGTTATGGCCTTGTGAAGATAGATGCACCGAATAATGGTCAAGAAACCCCTAGTTGATTACAAGTCTTTAATGAAAGGGTAAAGTGGTTGTAACAAGAAATTTAAAAATTCTCTAAGATTAAGGAAAGAGGTTACTAAACAAAAGTATAAATACACTTCAAGGAGTCATTCACAAGTACATTCACTTAGTTATTCTATTGAACATATTCTAGTGAACTAATGATCTTTTGGCAAGTTTTGCAATGGAAAAATTTGAGGTAGTGATAAGTGAGAAGTGCAAAAGTTTCAAGGTTGCAGAGGAGAGCGAATATTTATAAGGAATTCCTGGTTTGGTTGACCTCTGCATGTCAGAATACTAGTGTCCTGCGAGGCACCCCCGCCGGTTGAACAGTTCCTATCACACGAGGCCCCTCATGACATCATGTCTTAGTCTTGCGAGGACAAGACATATTTGGGGGAAATGCTTGTACCAGGTCCCTGAGGTGAGAGGAAATCTTACAGGTCAACACTATTGTGTATCAGGTCAACTACATATGTATCGATATGCTTATGTGCTTGTTTTCTAGATGTATGGTTGAGGCATATACTTGATGTATGGTGGCATATGCATGAGGTGCATGCTTGGGTTCTTTGAGGCACTTAATTGATGATATGGTACAGATCTATGCTATGGTCTATGGTACATGTTCTATACATGGTTGATGCTCTAATACATGGTATATGATTTGATACATGATTGGCTACTCATAATTGATGTTATGGAATCTACATTTGGCATATCTTATGGTACATGATTGATGCATGTTATACTACATATATTGGTACACAATTGATGGATGATATGGTACAATTTTTTGTATAACTTATGGTGATGATCAATTATAGGTTGATGGTACAATGACAATGACATGTTGATGTGACAAATTACAGGTTGATGTGACAGTGGCAGTGACAGTGACAGTGATAATGATAGTGATAGTGGCAGTGATTGTGGTAGTGATAGTTGGTCTACATTTATATTTCAGGGCGACATGATGGGGCAAGGAAAGGGGTTTGTATCCTCCTTCCGGTTGGTGCCAGAGAACACAAGGAGTTGGAGATTCCTTCAGGTTGGAGCCAGAGAATTTAGGGAGTTGTAGCTTCCTTCAGGTTGGAGCATGTAAATGGGGGTTGTAGACTCCTTCCAATTGTAGCTGGAGAATTGGGAATTTGGTGCTTCCAATGAATGTATTCTTTTGATATATAAGAAACACATTCCATGGTTTTCTCCCTTTGGGTTTCCATGTAAATTCTGGTGTACTGTGTTTCTGCGGATGCTTATTATGTTTTGTTGATTTATGCTGCTCATGATATATTGATGATATACCGTTGATGAAATTAATGATTACATATTGTGGTTAAAAGTGATAATAAAGTGCTCATATTGATTCACCCCCCCTTTTAGTATTCCAACAATTGGTATCAGAGAAATTCATTCAATAAAAAGTTTAACCATTGGAAGGAGATCATGGAATAAGCTAAGATTGGAGCACCAAGGTTTGATGGAAAAAACTATGCCTTTTGGAATAAAAGGATGCAACTAAGGATTTGATGTTTGGAAATCATTAGTAGATAGATATGCAATGCCAACCACTCCCCCAACTGACAAATATTGAAATAAACTCAACGAAAACAACTCAAAGGCTAAATGCACCATTCTGAGCAGTTTGGATGATTCAATATTTTTCAAAGTTATGCATTGCAAGACCGCAAAGGATCTTTGGGATAAACTTAAAAGGATTTAGGAAGGAGATAACAAAGTCAAGGGACGTAAGCTTCAAACCATTAGATCTAAGTTTGAGAAACTAAAGATGAAGGAAGATGAAGACATTGCATCTTACTTTCTACGAGTTGACAAAACAATGAACACTATTAGAGGACTAGGAGAATAATTTGATGAATCAATGGTTGTTTAAAAGGTTCTAAGGTCTATTCCTATGAGATTTGATCCTAAGATATCATCCTTGGAAGAAAGACCATATCTTGAAAGTTTGAGTGTGGACGAGCTACATGGAATATTCACATCTTATGAAATGAGGATAGACCAAGAGAACCCAGTCATGAAGGAAGTAGAGTTCAAAGCATCCAAGAAGATAAAGAATCAAAACAAGAAAAATTCAAAACCAGATTGCAGTTGTAGTGATGATTCAGAGGAAGATGAAGAAGTGGAAAACTTCGTAAGGAAGTTAAAAAGAGGAGAATGCAAGTACAAACATATTCTTCTGTTGAAATGTTTTAATTGTGATGGTATAGGTCCTTTTTCTTCTAAATTTTATTATGCTAAGAATAAAGGTAACGATGAAGAAGAAGATCCTAAGAAGAAAAATAAAAATAAAAAAGGAGACAAGAGAAGGAAGAAAAATAATTTCTTTAAGAAAATTTTATACTCAAAGGAATACAGTTCTTCATCAGACGAGGATGATGATAGTCACAATGATTCAGAAAGAGTACTCTTCATGGAAGTAGAAGATGATGGAGAAGATTCTGAAGATTCTAAAGAAGAAGGCAAAGTTGATCTCATATAAGACTTAATTAGTTCCTTAGAAGAATGAGGGAAATAGAGAAAGAAAATCAAGTCACTCAAGGAAGAGTTAAAGAAGAAAGAAGGATCTCAAAATTCCAACTTAAAAGAAATCGAGCAGATAATCACAAAGTTAAAAATCCAAGTAGAAGAAGACAAGAGGATTGAAGAAACACTCAAAAATCAGTTAGAAGATAAAGAGAAGATGATTGAAATCTTGGAAGCAGAAATAGTCACCTTAAGAAAAGATCTACAAAAGAAATATATGAAGAAAAATAATACCAAAATATTGGATGAGATCATTAGCAGTCAAAGGCCATACAATGACATGTATGGGCTAGGATACAACCATATGTAGATCAATAAAGGTTTGAGCTCCAAGAAGAGAAAAAAAGAAGCAGAACAAAGCACCTATGCATAAATAGTCAGAGGTACTCAAGAAGAAAAACACATAGGAAATGGACCACCTATAAGATTAAGAACACATAACCAAAAATCAACAACATCTCAAGAAGAAGAAGGCTTCATAAAGGAAACACCATTCAGAAGATCCCCTACATCCAGGAATCAAACTATTTTTCTTGGTTTATGTTATTCTTGTAACAATTTTGGTCACAAAGTTGCAAATTGTAGAGATTGTTCCAAGAAAAGAAGAAACTATGAAGGCTATTCAAACAATAATTATCTCAGAAAGTCACATGAAACAAAAAACATAAATCACAATAGTTTTGGTTCACTAAGTAATGAAATAGAGTGCTACAAGTGGAACAATTTTGAACATATGGCCAAATATTGTAGACAAATTGTTCCTCCAAAGGAACCAAAGAAGAATATAAATAGTCATAAACAAGAACCATAAAGTAGGATCAATTCAACACTGAAGAATGCTCACTTTCTCTACAAGCGCAACACAAGAAAAGTGGATGGTACATTGACATCGGTTGTTCAAAGCATATGATAGGTGACAAGAACAAGTTTTTGACTATGAATAAGGAAAGAGATGTATCAGATTCATTTGGAAATGATAACTCAACAAGAATAATAGGTAGAGGCACAGTTAAGCTTGGAAGCGAAGATGCCAAGGAAGAAAATGTTCTACTAATCAAATATATGAAGCACAATATTCTAAGTGTTAATCAAATGTGTGATCAAGGACACAAACTTTTGTTTGACTTAGAAAAAAGTGAGATAAGAAAATAAGGATCAGACAAACTGGTGGCTATAGCTAGAAGAACCCCAAACAACATATATGTCTCGAATGAGATTGGAAGGGAAAATATTGCTTAGGAAGTGAAAATGAAAGTTAGCTCTAGCATAGAAGGATGTGCCACATAAACTTTGATAACCTTGTCAAATCAACATAAAATAAACAATGAAAGAAATTCTTGAGATCTCAAATCCAACAAATACTTTATGTGAGCATTTTCTATAAGGAAAACAAACCAGGACCAAGTTCAAATCAAAAGAGTAGTCCACGAAAAAACCTTTGGACATTATACACATTGATCTATGTGGACCTACTAGAACAAAGGTTAAATGGTGAACAATAATTTATGCTATTGGGTGATGACTACACAAGAATGACTGTAGTTTTCCTTCTCAGGAAGAAGTCATAGCCATTCAAACACTTCAAGATATACAAAGAGATGGTTGAAATTGAGGTGGATTTGAAAATCAAGTGCTTAATATTAGACAATGGAAGAGAGTTTACATAAAAGGACTTCATGGATTTCTATGGCGAACATGGAATAAAGAGATAGTTCTCGGAAACCATGACACCTCAACAAAATGGAGTGGTCAAAAGGAAGAAAAAGACAATACAGGAAATGGCCAGAACCATGTTGAAACATTCCAAGTTGAGTGACATTTTTTGGGCACAAGCAGTACATACAACCGTTCACATATTGAATAGAGGAATGCTCAGAAGTAACAATGATACGACTCCCTATGAGTTATGGAAAGAAATACCAACAAATGTGAAGCATTTCAGAGTATTTGGAAGCAAATGCTATATCAAAAGAGAAGATGACAGAATTTGAAAATTTGACTCCTGAGTCGATAAGGGCATAATAATTGGGTATTCAAGAAAAAAAAAATAATACAAATGCTTCAATCCAAGACTCAATAGAATCATGGAAAGCATCAATGTAACGGTTGACGAGACATATGTACGGAAGGACAAAGAAGGAAGAAAATACTCATAAGAGCAAGATGACTAGGAAGATCTAAAAGAAGAAGAAGCAAAAGAAGAAGAGAAACTAGAAGCAAAAAAAGAGGATGATGAGTAGCAGATACCTCCTAAGACACCTAGCCAACGAGTACAAAAAAATAATCCACTGGGACAGATTACTGGGAATAAAGATGAAAGAGTTGAAACCCAAAGAAGAAGAATTTCACCAGAACAACAACACCTAGAGTTGTTATCTATAGTTGAACTAAGCATTTTTGAAGAGGCTAGCAAGGATGAACACTGGATCAAGGCTATGTATGAAGAATTGGATTAGATAGATAATAATGATACATGGGAACTGGTTCCAAGTCTGAAGAAAAAGAATGTGATTGGTACAAAGTGGGTTTTCCGAAACAAACTGAATGAGGATAGACAAGTAACCAGAAACAAAGCAAGGTTAGTATGCAAAGGATACACTGAAATTGAAGGAATATATTTTGAAGAAATCTTTCCCCCAGTTGCTAGGATTGAAGAAATCAAATTTATCTTAGCCTATGCATGTTCCAAAAGAACAAAGGTGTATCAGATGGATGTTAGGTCAACCTTTCTTACTAGAGAATTGGAAGAAGAAGTCTACATCGAACAACTGAAAATATTTTTTCTATCATAAAAGGAAGATTATATTTGTAGGCTGAAGAAAGCATTATATGGACTCAATCAGGCCCCCAGAGAATGGTATTAAATATTGGATATGAATCGTCAACAACAAGGATTCAAGAAGGGTAATGTAGACAACAATATCTACATAAAAGTGGATCGAGACAATATATTGATAATTGAAGTTCATGTAGATGACATTATCTTCAAAAGTGATGATGACAAGATGAGTCATAAGTTTTCTAGAGATATGAAAAATGAGTTTCAAATGTCTTTGCTCGGTGAGTTGAATTTGTTTTTGGGATTACAGATATGTCAACTTGATAAAGGTATTTTCATCTCCCAAAACAACTACATCACAGAAATGCTAAAGAAGTTTGGAATGGAAGATTGTAAACCAGTAAGTACTCCTATGCAGACTAGTTGCAAGTTGAGCAAGGAAGAGTAATCTAAGGATGCAGATAAGAGATTCTACATATCAATGATTGACAAATTAATCTATGTGACAACATCAATATTATATGTGATGCAAGAAATTGGACAGGTTGCAAGATTTCAAGAAACATTGAAATAAACACAGGTTGTGGAAGTAAAGAGAATATGAATATATCTTAAGGAAACAAAATATTTGGATTATGGTATCCAAAAGGGAATGATCTATATTTGGTCAACTACATAGATGCAGATTGGGTAGGTAGCATTGACGATAGAAGAAGCACAAGTGGAACAACCTTCTACTTGGGTGAGTGTCTGGTATCATGGTTGAGCAAGAAACAATCATCAATATCTTTGTCCAGAACAGAAGTAAAATATATTGTAGTAGTAGCATGATGCACTTAGGTTCTCTAGATGAAACAAACGTTGCAAGATATACAAGTGAAGTACAATGAGCCCATTTCAATAATCTTTGACAACACCAATGCTATCAGTATCTCCAAGAATCCAATGATGCATTCCAAGATGAAACATATTATGATCAAGTATCACTTTCTACAGGAACAAGCTACAGAGAAGAACATCAAGCTAGAGTACATTGGGACAAAAGATAAGATTGTAGATATATTCACCAAACCTCTTTCGAGGGAGAGCTTTGAGTATCTTTGACAGAAACTTGGAGTAGTTTCTTCCCCACAGTGATTCACACGACATCAGGAAAAGTAAGATAGGGGGAGAGCAATAGAAGACATAAAGAATCCAAGTAAATAATATTTTGAATTTTTTTCATATACTTAAGATATTTACACAAGGAAGCACCATGAAGAGAAAGTAGAGGCTTGTAGACAGGGGGAGAAACCCTAGGGAAAATTACCCTTTTTCATTGATTTGAAAGGGGGAGAGAAATAATAGATTCATGGAGATAGGGGGAGCGATGGTCACATGGGGAGTGATGATCATAGAGGGAGCATGAGAAGGAGCATGAGTGTTACCATGCCATCAATGTTTCCATTAATGCCAAAGGGGGATATTGTTGAAAGATTGGTTGTCATTGATGTCAACCCTTGAAGAAGTCTGGTAGCCCCAAAGGTATGGTTATGGAACCCATATTTGATCAAGGAAAAAGGTCATGAAGGATAATATAAATTTAGGTAAATCACTCATGGATGGATATTTCTCGTCATGCCATTTTCAATGATAGGTGGTATGCCATGTAGTTCCTCGTGGTTGAGGAGTTATGGCCTTGTGAAGTTAGAAGCCTCAAAGAATGGTAAAGAAACCCCTAGTTGATTACAAGTCTTTAATGAAAGGGTAAAGTGGTTGTAAAAATAAAGTTAAGAATCCCCTAATATTAAGTAAATAGGTTTCCCAACAAAAGTATAAATAGACCTTAATGATTCATTCACAAGTACATTCACTCACTTATTCTATTGAACATCTTCTAGTGAACTAGTGATATTTTGGAAATTTTTGCAACGACAAAATCTGAGGTAGTGACAAGTGATAAGTGTGAGAGTTTAGGGGTTGCAAAGGAGAGAAAATATTTATGAGGAATCCATATCTTGGTTGACTCCTGCGGGTCAAAATACTAGTGTCCCGCGAGGCACCCCTGCGGGTTGCATAGTGCATGTCCCGTGAGGCACTGCTGCGGGTTGCATAGTGCATGCCATGCGAGGCCCTGCATGACACCATGTCTTAGTCCCACAAGTAAACTCCATATTTGGGGGAAATGATTGTACCAGGTCCCTGAGGTAAGAGGAAATATTATAGGTCAACACTACTATGTAACAAGTCATCTACAGAGGTATATGTATTCTTATGTGCTTGTTTTGTAGATGTATGGTTGAGGCATATACTTGACGTATGGTGGCATATGCACGAGGCACGTGCTTGGGTTCTTTGAGGCACTTAATTGATGATATGGTATAGATATATGATATGGTATATGGTACAGGTTATATACATGGCCGATGCTCTAATACATGGTATATGATTTGATACATTATTAGCTACTCATAATTAATGTTATGGTATGTACATTTGGCATATATTATGGTACATGATTGATGCATGTTATACTACATATGTTGGTACATAGTTGATGGATGATATGGTACAGGTTTTGGTATAACTTATTTTGATGATCAATTATAGGTTGATGGTACAGTGATAGTGATAGGTTGATGTGACAGTGGCAGTGACAATGACAGTGATAGTGACAGTGGCAGTGATTGTGGTAGTGACAGTTGGTATATTTATATTTCAGGGCGCAAGGACAGGGAAAGGAAATGTGGTTTTAACCTCCTTCTGGTTGGTGCTGGAGAACACAGGGAGTTGGAGCTTCCTTCAGGTTGGAGCCTGAGAATCAGGGAGTTGTAGCCTCCTTCTAGTTGGAGCCAGAGAATTTAGGGAGTTGTAGCTTCCTTCAGGTTGGAGCTTGAAAATAGGGGGTTGTAGCCTCCTTCCAGTTGTAGCTGGAGAATTGGGAAGTTGGTGCTTCCAATTAATGCATTCTTTTGATATACAAGAAAAACATTTCGTGGTTTTCTCCCATTTGGGTTTCCACACAAATTTCGGTGTACTGTGTTTCTGTGGATGTCTATTATGCTCAATTGATTTATACTGCTCATGATATATTGATGACATACTGTTGATGAAATTAATGATTACATATTGTGGTTAAAAGTGATAATAAAGTTCTCATTCTGATTCACCCCCCCCTCTCAGTATTCCAATGACAATCCCAATCATTAGTATACAATAATCAAATTAATTTAAAATATTGGCACTAAGGAAAATAAAATTTCACTTAATCAGCCTTGATAAAATTTAAAGGTGGGGCCCCAAATTGGTTGACTTAGGGGGCCGTTGAGGTCTCAATAAATGGAAACACATAGGGTGACGTTATGAATTGATGTGATATATATATTGAATTATGATCACAAAGCGATAATTATCTCATATTCTAATAAATGAGTAGGGGTCCCAAAAAATATTCCCTAGTGAGGGCTTCAATAGTTATACATATGTATCAACCAATGAATCTCATCTGATGTGTCAAGCTAATAAAATAATGAGATTTATTTCCTTAAATATTGCATCAACGATCCAAGATGCAATCTCCATCATTGGGCCTAATATATTTGGGAAATAAATATTTTCACTTGGCATAGATAAGATATGCCTTAGGTGTTAGGAATACAATGCCAATTGCGAAGCCGCTCTAGTTTTTTCCCATGGCAGCTAGGGTTTAACCCTGACCACTCATGAAATCCGCATGCTGGTCCTGGTGGACTTGCTCCAGCCTCCTACGATGGACATGGAGGTGGATTCCACCATTGTTGCTGGTGTCCCGGTTCGTGGGGCCGTTTCTACTATTTCCAAGCTCAAGCCCGGTTCTGTTCTACAGTCTAGTGCTTATTTTTGTGATATTGTTCAGGGATTTTCTGCTCCCTCGTATTCATATTTTTTGGTGCAGGAATCCCCATCCCTTGTCATTCCCATGGGACAAGATGCTTAAGAAGAGGAGGAATATTATAGATCCATGAGTTTGGTCTGTTACTTCAATGGCCTTTGGCCAAAGTTAGTAGATATTAACAACTGGATCTCTACTACCTGCATTCTTGTCATGCAACATGAAGTTTTCATTCATCCTTGTGCAAAAGGTTTCTTCATAGTCGAGTTTGACCTTCAGGAAGATCGTGATCTGATCTTCAACTTAGGGTCATGGTTTTGGGGAAACTTAGGTTTGTTCATGAAACCCTGGTCTCCTTCTTTCAATCCAACTACTGACATTCTCTCCTCATCCCTAGTTTGGGTGAGACTTCTTAATCTCCCCCTACATTTTTGGGGTTTTCCCTTTCTCGAGGCCATTGGATCAACATTAGGAAAGTTCCACTTCGCAAGTCGTGAAACTACGAGGAACAACACCTCTACATTTTCCCTCATTTGCGTGGAAATGGATTTCAGTAAAGGATTCCCAACTAAAGTTATTCTTACTGATAAAAATTACTCTTGGCCTTAGAAACTGGACTTTGAGAGAGTCTCCTTGCGTTGCAGATCTTGTTTTGAAAAAATTCATCTTGCATCACAATGTCCCAAAGGGTACAAAAATTTCAGAAAGCATCGGAAATCCACTTGGTGGGTTGGTTCTAATGGCGACCATCAAGTAATTCCAAAAGACTGCAAAGAGCCTCCACAAGACAATGAAAAGCCTCCTTTGTTATCTCAAAACTCGTGCCAAAACTCCACTAAGAAGTCGAAGAAAGAGGCATCTTCCCTTCAGGATTCAGATAAGGGAATTCATATACAACAATCCCCTCAGCCACTGACAAGCCAGACAGATCAAATTGATGTTGTTGAGTTTTTCTATCAAGAAAATCAAGAATATTTAGATCAAGAAATCCCAGGTATCATAGACATTACAAATGGTTCAACATCTGCAAACGAAGTTTGGACGGTAGTCAAAAATAAGAATAAAGTACATGAAACACCACAGCCAATGGTAACACGAAGTCAGGCCCACAAGTCAAGAAAAAAGATGAGGTCTTCCCCATCAAGTTAATTTAGATGCAATGTCTCTTCACGTTTATCCTCAGAGTCTTTTTCCGAGTGTATTCAGTAAGGTTTTTCTATGTGAAGATTTCATTTGAGTATTTGAAAAAGTCATTAGTAGTTTGTAATAGTTGTCTATTTGAGACCTCGATTTGTCTCGAAGTATGCAAAATTTTGTAACACCTTTGTGGTCTCGACCACACTTTTTTATTATAAAATTTTCTAGTTTCTGTAAAAAAAAAAGATATTCCTTAGGTGTTGCTCCATTTTTAGTGAATGTCCTTAGTCCTAATAGTGTCACCATGGAATTATCCATAGCCTTGGAAAGGACATTTGCACGCCCCCTATGTTGTTTTTGCCAAATTTTGATTATACCATTCTCATTTACTCTTGTTTTTTATATATGAAATCAAGTTTTATTATTCTTGGTTTTGATGAGAAACACCGTTTAGAATCGAGGAATCAAGAAATAAAATGAATAAGTACATATAAAACACACCCCACATGGATAAAATTATATTCATCTAACTGTGGAAATTGTATTTAAGAGAATGAGGTAATCTAGGTTTAGTGTATTCCCTGACCTACACAAGATCCAATGACAATCATATGTGGACAATTGATGGTGGTAAATATATTTTTAGAGAGAAAGCTACTAGAAGGATAAAAAAGTATCCCATCTCCAAAAAAAGGTTCATAAGTCACCACATGTATATGGTAAAGTTGTTTCATAGAGTTCAAGAGTAGTTTATAATTTCATCCAACTGGAAAAACGACACAAATTTACTACTAACTACATTCTGCATGTACAAATCACTACTAACGACACACATTTACTACTAACTAGATAAATCATTAACTACATAATGCGTGTACAAATCAATGACATTAGATTGGTTATAATGATCAAACATGGCAATTTCACATCCATTTTCACCATTGATTTTACTTTGAAGGAGGAGGTGCCAAGAAAGTTGGATAAAAGAAACGTTTGGTATATTAAGTTTCCTCTTATGAGGTAAGTTTGTTAATTTATTTGTTATTCTTTAATTCAAACTTATCTTAGACTCTTATGAATTTTGGATAGCCACAATAAGAAATCCTTCAACCATAGGTATATGGTATGAGGTAAGTTTGTTAATTTATTTGTTATTTTTTAATTCAAAATTATCTTAAACTCTTATGAATTTTGGAGAGCCCAATAAGAAATCTTTCAACCATAGGTATATTTTCTAGAGCCTTTCCCAATTCAAACATTTTTCTTGACTTTAATTTTGACTTTAATTGATATGTTTTCAATGCTCATATTTCCACTGAGTTATTAATTCAAATAAGAGAGTTTGATGGATGTATTTTTTACACTGGTACATACCAATTCCTAGCTCACGATAGTCATTTGGCCCAGGCTAATGTTCCCTTGACCTTTCATTCATTGGATTTTGTAGCAACATGTGCAAGCCTATATAACCCCTTGAGTTGCATAGTGGTTCTATTATTGTTGTGTCAAATTCAACAATGCGTATGACATTGTTTCTATTATTGTTGTGTCAAATTCAACAATGCTTAATGCTTCTTATACCTTTAGGATAATTCCCTTTAAAAGAGGAAGAATTGGTTACCAAAATTATTAGTTTATACCTTTAGGATAATTCTCTTTAAAAGAAGAAGAATTGGCTACCAAAATTATTAGGTTGTCCTTTAAAAATAAATAATGAGTCATTCATCATTACCTACATGATGATGTTCCTATGCCTAATTTGAATTTTCCTCTCTAAGCCTTTGCATTCTCAAAATTTTCACAAGAAATGATTTCTATGATTTCCTTGATTCTAGGATATGATAATGATCTTCTAATGGATGAGGTCATACTTGGTCTAATGGATGTAATTTCTTCTTACTCTAGCTTACCTCTAGTTAAATCCCAATATGTAGAGTTTTTGGCCCATGAAATCCATGAGTGCAATTACATGGTTACCATGATATAAATATGTCTAAGTACCAATAAAAACTACTTTACCTATTTTTACATTTCTAGTGTAAACAATTTGAACATATAAACCTATAGAAATTAGACAAGGATGGTAATCCCCTTCCGATGATTGACCATACTTCAATGTTAATTCATACTTAGATGAAGGAAGGTTTTGAGGATTTTTCCAATAAATTCCTTTTTCATGCTCATACTATATTTTATGTAAATCCACCCCCAAAATTCCTACTGGATTTTGAAACATACTTCAGTTAAGACCATAAGCCAAAGTGGGAGATTGGTATCTTTACCAAGACTTTACTATCCTTAGGATTTATGGATGTAATATTTAGCCTTACTTACTTCCAGTTTACATTTTCCCTATAATGATTTCTTTGGAGTATATTAGGCAAAGGTTATCTTTAAATTACCTTCATTTTTATTCAAAACGTTATAGATAAAATTTCATCTTACATGTTCAAGAGTTTTCTTTTATTTTAAAAATTAAATATACAGTAGGGGTTATGAATAAAATGATGAGTTCATTTGGTTTCAATATAGGAATAGTTTGGAACTATGACCCCTCTCATATTATATCAAAGAAAATAATTTCTTTAAATTCTTCATCTTATATTCAACATAATAATCCTCAAGTGGAAATATTGGCTAACAATGATACATGGGAGGAGGTACAATGTCTAATGTAGATACATGTGGCATAGTCTAGTTCAATGATTGATGTTTCAAAGGAAGCAAATCCAACTATTTCAAACATCATGGTCACAAACAATGTTGATTTAGAATGAAACAAGATAGATACATGGCATGTATCAAGTGGAATGGAACATGTAGTAGAATCAATAGCCACTTTGGAAATTCAAATTTCATATAAAAATTTCAAGTTTGGACGAAAAATAAAGACAATAGAAGGGTCAAACAAGCATGATGAAACTAATGTAGGTGAGCCTAATCTTAATAAAAAGGGGAAAATGCATAGTAAAACTACATATATAATCAAGTTTACCAAGAATCTGCATGTGATGAGTCATAAATATTTTCTTAGGAAGAACTATTTAAACTTGAATCTCTCTTGGGAGAGTTGTAGTTTGTAAAATCAAATGAGTCAATGGTGATCATTACTACTTCCCCTATACCAATTGTTCAAGATTCCACTAGAGGGTATAAGTCTTCAATTAATTTATTTGAAACTCTATTGGGAGATCAATCTAAAAGTAGAACTGATCCTCTAGTGAAAATACAAGAATAAAATGAGAAAGGAAGACAAATGATTCTATGCCAAGGGTCACAAATACTTTTATATGACCCCATGGTCATGATATTTCTGACATCTATAGACCACAAAAGGAACGAATTTAATTTGTTAGTTTTGTAACTTGACATCTCTAGAGGAGAGGGAAATGTAAATAAAATTGAATATAAGACCACTTCAATGCAAGTTGATCTAAATCAAGTCAATGTTGTAGATACGATTGAGTGGCATAGACAAACTATATAAATGGTGTCAAGAAAGTTGATTCAATGCACTGTTAATGTGAAAAATATTCATACCTTAGTTAGCAAGTTGGACAAACAACTAAATCATGAAAGAATAATCAATAGAGATAGGACGACCGAGGTAAAGTAATTGGGGGGAAAGCTTGCTACTTTGGATAACACATCTAAAAACTTGAAAATAGTCGAAATTTTATTGGATTCCAAAGATACAAAAATCAATGTTTTGAAATGAAAATTAAAGATACCACAATATAAGAATGTAGAGAAGAGAGTTTATAGCATATTATCAAGAGAAGGTGGTATCGAATTTGGAAAATGATGAACTAAGGGGCCAAATTTCTCGATTATATTGTAGAACTGATGAACTGGTTAAGGAGAAAGTAAATCTTGCAGATGAACATTTGCTTGAAGTCTAGAAGTTGATGAGAGATATTGTTGAAAGGGATTCCTAAACTATGCCCCTTTCAAAATAATTTCAAATGATATAATACTTGAATGTTGATGATAAAGTCATAAATATCTATAGTAATGAAGACAATGTCGATGATATTCTTGAAAAATTAGCATTGTACAAGATTCAATTTTCTGAATTATCAAATAAGGTTCAAAGTTTAAAAGGTAAAAGAATTTTAGATAAGGATAAACTGGCCCATCTAAATGATGCTCTAAAAGAAAATGAGTTTTTTATTCAAAACTTAAAAAGGATTTGGAAATTGAAGCATTTTCAAAGTCTTGGGAGAGTTTGGGAGGGTTGCTACATGATACTTTGGAACATATTTAAGGAAGGAAACAATTAATTGCTACAAAACACAGAATTTGGGATAAAATTGTTATTCAAATGAATAAATTTAGGCCATATTTTGAGATTTTACATAATTTTGAGGATGTTTTGGTGAAAAATGAAAATTAGATATCAACAATTTATGGCCTGATATGCCTTGGAAAGTTGAAGAAGATAGTCAAGTTGTCTGATTCTTAAACATACTATTGTTGGAGTCACTAGATGCAATAGAAATCAAATATAGGACCAATTTTATTCTTGATATTGAAAGAGTAAATGTTAAAAAATATTTTATACTTACAACATAGGATAAATCCACACAAATGAATAAGGCTTCAAGGGAGTTCAAGAGTCAATTCTCTCCAACTTGCAAGTTCGATTTCCCCTCTTCGTGGTCGAAATAATTAAGATTGTGACGAGCTATTTAATTACCCTATAATTGATGGTAATAGTGATAAAATAGATTATAATTAAATTGTCAGCCTGATGCTAGTAATCTTGTAATGTCTCGTGCAAAGTATATGCAATACTAGAGGTCTTATTCAACCAGTTGGACAATTCTAATATGCTTCTATGGAATGAAAATTATATCGATACTCTATCAAAGGAAATTTCCATTTGCAGAAATGAAAACACACCACACTTTGTGGAAAATTAAACAAATAATAGAAACTAAACACACTCATCCAAAACTCCAGGGACTCGTTCCTACAAAGTCCAACTACATAGTGGATTTCCTCTACTGATTGGACATCATAATACATCAATGAACACCCTTTTGTCAAAAGGGAAAATATTTGTGTGGTTGGAATCTCATTCAATATTTCAAAGCCTCCAGTAATGGTGAGGTTTGGAAGGATTTAACCATTGATCTCATGAATATCAAGATTAAACTACATAATTCATGAATGCTAAATACAAGCTAAGCTATAGCATTCAATATTTATATGTAAAGGCTCTAACCAAAATATATAATTTAAACAAGATCATATTCTAATAGAAAATAAAAACAATCTAAGGATCCATAACACTTGTTTCTCTAGAGTGGGTCCCTTCTAGAGACCAAGGTGTTGGGATATACTACAAAAACAAATTAAGTCACAATACCAAAAAAACTCACAATGAACATCACATAATTTGCATAACAAAGTTTTAGATGCCTTGTGTTTACTCTAGAAACCAAAATCTTCTACATGCCTATTGTCAAAAGAGAAAATATACCCTTCATGAGGCATGAGTTCTATTTTTATACATAGATATTCTAAGTAACAACATTAAAAAATTTCTAAAATTGCATTTCAAGTGGTTACAATAGTTTTCTAAATTCGTAAATGATTCCAAGATTCTTGCTAACTCCCATTGAATTTGGAGTGCCATTAACTGTAAAACTCATAAAAAAGTTGTGTGGGTTATAACAACTTGCTCAAAATATAGTCAATATGGTTGTTGAGCCGTGGAGATAGGAAAATTAGTTTGCCTCTTGAGTTGTAGCCATCAAAATGGATTTGGAACACATAAATATATGGGAAAACAAAATTGCACATGTGGGTTTTTTAGAAATCCACCTTCCAACAATTAAAACCATGAATTCCATCCTTGAATATCTTCCCCACATGATTGTAGCAACAAATTTGTGGCATAATTTTTATCCACTGATTGGTTGTTGATTGCTTGACTGTTGGGTTCTTAAATTTGTGACATATTTTATTAGATCACTCCCCTTTTGATTCGTGGCTTCAAGAACACAATTGGTCGTTGGAAAGTAGACAACATCCTCAAGGAAGCATAGAATAATTAATTGATGAATCAACCAACATATGGCTGAAGTGGAGTGTTTAGTGTTGACTTCAATCCATGTGATGTAGAAATCCTTTGGAAACTTCAATGCACCACAAAACCCCTTGTGAAACTTGTATTCTTGGGACTGGAACCTTGGAAAATGGAGATGAAAATAGTGTATTAATTGTTTTTCAGATATAATTCTTGTATATAAAATTCATTGTGTCCAATATTTTCACACATGGACCTGTGGAAAAACTACATGCATCACCAAATTTCCTTCAAAAACTCTTAATTCAATACACCATTAATCCCTACTTATCAACATTAAGGAAAACTCAATCATATACCTATATAAACTCATAAAATACCACCAAAAGTAACCATTGATAATAATTAATCAACAATTTGTTCAGTGGCCACAAAATGGGTCAGTCTAGTAATCATCAAGCTAAAATAATGGGAGAAACTCATCATTTGAAAGTGGTAAATGGTTATCAGTGATGAACAACATGAGACAATTTAGAGGCGCATCATACCCCCCAACTTAGATATTTTCACATCCTCGTGCAAAAAGGAAACAAAAAAATGAAAGGGCATGGATAGTGAATGAGTCATGGATGTTTCTATAGTTATTAACTGCATCCTACACCAACCTTTTTTCTCATTTTTATTATGTAACCTCCATTTATTATTCCCTTGTTAGTGTTTCTATTTAATTATATAATCATACAATCTTGAGGAATTCCTTTATATAACTATAGCTCAACACTTTCATAGCCTTTTTCAAGCATTGGGAAAATTTTAATATGGTTGTAGATTAATACATATACAAACCTTTGTATTTTTATATGGATATAGTTTAATACATATCTAGACATCTATCCCTTGCTTCATGTTTGAAATGCCAAAAAATGAGGACTTTTGATTCCCAAAGTATCATCACAATGTTTCCTTTGTGGATTACCTCTCATCCCCAACACACATCTTCAACCAACAATCTATGTGCAAAACAATGGTTGTAGAAATGACTAGTTGAACCTACCAAAAATTCAGTGAATGACACCCATGTTGTATTTTGTGCATTACGGCTATGGTTATTTCCCTTCTACTACACTTTTTCTTCATTTCTTCTACATTTTTCTTATTTTCATTTCATATAATAGAATGCTCTCTTTTATATGTTTTTCCCATAATATAATGTTTCATTTTCTCTAGATTGAGAAAGGTGACAAATTCTTTCTCTGTCTATGTTCTGTCACTTAAAAGACTCACAATGCTACTTCATTTTCACTTGGAAAGTAAATTTTGTTGAGTATACAAGCATTCAATGTTAAGAACCAAGATAGATCTACAAAAATAATCACCGCAAATACTGAATACACAATAGATCCACAAGCAAGATAGAAGAAACCACACTTTATTATTACCAAACCCTTGAGGTAGGGCAACACTGTACAAAGGATCCTATTATGGAAGGGATACTCTCCTGTTCACTTGCCTATTTGAGGGGGCATCCTCCTATTGAGCTACCGCTCCAAATACAATACTTCTCTTCATATCTCATTACATTGCTTGAACCCTTTTTATATAGTGCTACCATCACCTAAGAACATTCTAGAGGAGGAATCTTCTAGAGGTAGAACCTTCTAAGAAGTCCTCTTACATTTATTATATCTAATTACCCATTTATTATATCTAACTACCATAGTGGGCCTTATTTAATACTATAGTGGACCTAGTCCACCTTACATTGA
>JASDQU011026095.1:20097-32080 GCA_032191745.1 Picea mariana
TAAGAAGTCCTCTTACATTTATTATATCTAATTACCCATTTATTATATCTAACTACCATAGTGGGCCTTATTTAATACTATAGTGGACCTAGTCCACCTTACATTGAATGACCTCCACTATTATCACTATGGGCCCTCTGGGCCCCTCTACTACCTCTCTAGCTACCTTACATTCAAAATATGGAGGATTCAAATCGGGCCAATTGCTAACAACTTGGCTGGTGTGAATTGATGACATAGGAAAAAAAGGGTAATTCATGGGTGATTACTTGGTTTTGGAAAATAATATTATCACTCCAGTGATCCAATATACACCAAACCATTCCATCTCATACATTCAATACATTATTATAGTGTTGTGGGTCTGAGTTTCATGCAGCAATGATTTCCTCAATCAAGTATATAAACTTCTAATGTAGCATGCTCCTCTTGTGATTTGGATTTCCAATTATGTTTTGGACAATATGTAGATTCTTTTGTTGTTGTTGCTTGAGCACTATTCTCATTTATTTGATCTTCAAACATGCCCATATTCTTCAGTTTGTTCCATGGTTATATTTTCAAATTATTTTCTTAACTTTTTCTCTACGAACCTGCTACTTATCACCCCAAAAACCACAACATATTTACTCAACATACTTGCAGTTCCATTCTTGGGTATTGACTTGGCATGACATTTAGATCAAAATTTATTTAAATATGGTATGATCATTGTATCCTTCAAAATGAAAAATTGGGGATGAACCATCATGAATACTTACCTGAGTTTATTCTTGCGGCTTTATGATTCATCCTTTGATGATAACCTTTTGAATGGAGGTCTTTGTGCTATGTATATAGAATTTTATTTGTTATATGTTAATTTCTAAATTCTTTGATTTGTAGTGGAGGTTGTTAGTGGAGGTGGGAAACAAGAGGTTTTTGTGAAGGTTTTTCGATCAATGATCCTTTAAGGAACATATGCACCAGTGCACACATAAACAATAAAGAACGAGTGATTCAATGTTTAAAATCACCATCATACATTATAATAAAAATAACAAGCAGTGGTAAAATCACACTGGTGTTATTGACCATTACACATCGGTGTGCAACACTGTCGTTAGGTGCACCATGGTAGAGTAAATAAAAAAATTACCAAACCGATTTTTATTGTTTCACTTCATCTCGTGCTTCCAAACTCTCAATCAAGCGTTGATTCTCACCCTCCTTCTAAAGATTCCCTATTTCAGGTGATCTATAGTGAATTCGATAGCTCCATTGGTAGATTTCACACATTTTCAAATTTTGGAAATTACCACAAATTTTCATTTCCTCTCAATGGTGAAACCATGCCTCCTTAGGACATAAGAGGCTAGGTAAATTTTTGATTACCTTCCCATTTTCATTTTCATCCAATTGAAATTTCAAGTTATCTTGAAATTTGAAAAAAGTTTCAATTTTTTTTCCAATCACAAGGTGTTCTTGAACACTTCATCTCACCACGAAGCGGTGTGTCCTATGGTAAATTAAAATTAAGCACCATGTCCAGTGCATATAATAGAAACATACACACTGGTGTCGTTCAAGGAAGAGCACCACAATAAATTTTAAAAACAAAGTGACATGTCCTTTGGAATTCCCTGCAACTGGTGTGTAATTGTTTTATCCCTGCACTGGTACATTCCACATAATTAAGCGCATCGCTAAATTTACGATAAATGAAATTTAACATTGCGGTGAAACCATTTAAAAAAAATGCATCGGTGTTGTTTATAGAACCACACCAATACAGATATTGACTGAATTGACATATTGACATGTCTCATTGAACACCCTGGGCCCGATTCTCTATTCTTTACAATGCACTGATGAAAAAAATGTTGGTGCTCAAATATCACAATAGCACTGGTGCGTTAATAGTAACACATCACACCCCTTGGATGGGGTGCCACCTCGACATGATGGAAGCAATTTCGTACAGGGCCACATGGCCAGGATACACAACACCAGGTGTCAGTCCAGCGTCACTTCCTCCCTCACTTCCTCACTGGCATTTAAAAGAACCGTTGTCACCTTTCCTCTCTCACTCGCACCATGCAACTCACATAAACAAGGACCTGTGCATCTTCATGGCGCAACGCTGTGAGACCTCCCGATCACTTCAGCTCCAGCCGACCATGTCTGATCCAAAATCTGATTTATTGACCCCCTTGTCTCACTGGTGCACTCATTTCTCTCTTTGATTTGTTCTCCCGCTCTGGTGCGATCTCTCCCTTCTTGTTTTGGAGCTTTCTGGTGTGAACCCTCCATTCTGGAGCTTCTCCCCTCCAAAAATACCTCCTTCCTTCATGCCAAGACCTAGGGGCAGACCAAGGCATGGAACAACCTGGTACCAGGCCCAGGGAAGGAAACCGCCCCCCTCTAATCCACCGTGCGAAGCTTCGAGCTCTCCTCGAGTAGTTTCCTGCCATTGTGATATGGCTTCTTCCCCTCCATTGGCTCCCATGGACATTCACCCATCTGCAGAATTTTCCCCCCCTCCTCTTGCCCCTTTGGTCATGCCCTCTCCTTCTAAACCACCCTGTGATCCAGTCACTGGCCTCTCCCCTCTCTCGAACACCCCACATTGAGTGGTTTGATCTCTTGGGCAATTCGCTCGGTTATGCACCACCTCCACCCTCCCCCCTCGATGCCCCTCCTTTCATCCACCCCCTCCTCGCCCCTCCCCATCCATTTCACTCTTTTCTCCTCTTCTCCGCTCTCCAACCGCCCTTCTCCTCTCGTTGACAGGGACGACAAGTGATTTGAGATCATGCCTGATATGAGCAACATTAAAAAAGATCTGGAGGACATCAAAACAACCATGCATGAAGTTCAGAACAAGGAAGACGACCATTGGCCCTGAGTGGATATAGTGATGGAATTTCTTCAAGACCTTTGAAGAGACATCGCTAACCGAGAGAAAGGAAAATCTCATGCAACACAAGTATTCGTCGGGCCGCGTCTAGGTCCAGGTTACTAATTTCTTCCCATGCTCTTTTTTTTCTCTAGCTATCAATATTTTAGCCCTGCATGGCACAGTAGAATTTTGCGTCCATGAAATCTAGCCTTTGATAATTCTGGCCCTACGTGGCCTTGTCGCACAGTTTGGATTTTTGTATTGGGCAACGGACAACAATGGTTTTCCATTTGGGCACTGTTACCATTTTTTGAAATTGGACACCTGGCAAAGGTGATTTTCCAATAGGGCATCGATGCTAGGTAGTCAGCTACATATCAGACATCCGTATTTTTGACTAGGAATCAATACAAACTCTAAATTACAAAAAAAAAATACACATCACACCACTTCAGTTGCTTTAAATAAATTGAAACTAGTGGTTTCCATAGGTCCAAAAAACACACCGATGTTGTAAAGAGCATGGCATAGGGCCATATTTTTCATAATTCATCAATACAGTGCATCTTATTATAAACAATAACAGTGCACACCACACTAGGTTTTGAAAAATAATCATAGCGGTGCGTCTTCTATAAGGCCCCATTTCCAGTGCTTTAGTAAGAAAACGCACCGCTAAACAACATGTTGATGCTCTAATAAAACTGAAACTTTGGTTCTTTCATTTTAACAAAGTGCATTGGTAATTTTGTGTTCCACAAAGTGAATCGGTGCATTCGTATTAACACATCACACCGCTTAAGTTGTAATGAAACAATTTATCCTAGTGGTGCCTTTAGGTAAAAGAAATGCACCAGTGCTATAAAGAGCATGACACCATGATGATTATTTCACAATTTAACAGTGTGGTATGTCTTATGGTATGCACCACTAAAAATATGTGGTGGTGCGACAAGAAACGTGGCACACCAGTGTGTGTTAGTAACAAAACTGCATAGCTTTGTTGTTTGTTTGATATAGAAAACCAAAGTCGAGGCATAGGATCTGTTTTAGGTGCACTAGTTACTTTTTAGATATTTTTGAAAAAAAATAGATTTATTCAAATACAATTTGTTTATATATGTGTGTTTTATAATTTCAATTACACACACACACCCACACATATGAGTGTGTGTGTGTGTGTGCCTAACAATATTTGTATATGAATCAAAGGCGACGACAATATAAAAAATAGTAGGTCGAGATGCAGACATTTGTGTATGAGTGGGAGGCCAGGGATAGGGGGAGGGAGTTGTTCCATTGCCCTATTTCATAGCAGACACATGCCATTTTGATGGATGTTGGCCTCCTCAAGTTTTATCATAAGGGTGCATCCCTCAGGGGGAACTCTTCATTGTTACAACTATTGATCCATCATTGGGATCATGGAGGATAGGGGTTCAGGTTCGGTCCCAATATATGGTATCATCCTGTAGAGGAGGATATTTATTTCATCATTGGGTTTTATCCACCACCTAAGCAAGAAAGGATTTATTTATCTATTAGATTTTGGTATCCTGAGATCTATAAAACCCTGTATCCGACACCCATTCCTTAAAATTTTCCTCAAGCTGAGCATTGGAACATTTCCTTATTTTCTGTTTGATTTCCTCCTCCATGTGGGAAACCTTAGCTTTGATATCTTCAAAAAACCAACAATGGTAGTCACCCCCCATATTCATGGCTTTGGATTGGGCACATATAATAGGTCTAGAAACATTCCAATGGGGATTTCTTAGTTGAAGGATTAGAGCCTCGACTAGGCCCTCTTCTGCTAGATTTAGGCCACATCCCTTCATAAAAATTTGACTTTGAATTTGGATTGAAATTGACAGAGGGCATAGAGGTTTGACAAGGATGACAAGCAACAAGATAACCTTAAGATAGAGGGGGAAAGGTAGAATCCAAGGATTGGGGGGATAGGGTAGGGGCCAAAGTGGAAACCACTCACTCAAGGCTAGAGACCAATAGGAGACCCTCAACACCATCAATAAGGACTCCTTTTAGAAATAGATACTTGGAGCTTCCCTCGACATGTTAGGGAACCAAAGCAGAGAACCAAAGAAATTAGAGCAACAAAACAAGAGAGAAACTTAACAAAGAGCTAGGGGAAAGAAAACTAGAGATAGAGCCTGAACCTATATAGTTTCCATTGAAAGCCTATAAGTATCCTTTTCCAAGAGTCAAATTTTCAACTTAGCCGTTACCTATAAATTATGTGACAATGCATTTTTTAATAAAAGTCCGGGTCTCGTTCATAATATTTCTTTACCCAAATTCAATTTTGTTATTTCATCCAATATATAGATACATATATTATACATTCTTTCAATATGTTGGGTGATATTTGCATGAATCATAGGCATATGAAAGAGGGAGGTGCTCAAAACCACCACTGTTGACCTAACAAATTTGACTCTTTCACCATTGATTCATGTTACTTTGAAAGGGGATGTGCCAAGAAAGTTTGGTTAAAATAAAAGTTTGGTATATTCAATCTCCTCTTATCAGGTAAGTTTTTTAATTGCTTTGATTTTCTTTCATTCAAAATTATCTTAGACTCATGTGAATTTTGGATAGCCCCAAGAAGAACTCCCTTAGCCTCAAGTCCTTTTTATAGAGCCTTACCTGATTCAAACAATTTTATTGACCTTGATGGAGATTTTTTTGATACTCGTATTTCCATTGAGTTATTAAGTAAAATAAGAGTCTGCCATATATCTTTTTAGTAGTGGTACATACCAATTCTCATCCCGGGCTAGTCATTTGTCCCAGGCTATTTTTTCCTCAACCTTTCATTCACTGGATTTTATAGAAACACGTGTCAGCCTATATAACCCCTTGAGTCTCATAGTGGTTTAGCTGTTAGTTCCTGTGAAATTTTCTCTATTACTGTTGTGTCAATTTCAACAATTATTCTTCTACCTTTAAGAGAATTCTCTTTAAATGAGGAAGAATTGGCTACCAAAATTATTATCTTTTCATCCTAATATAAGAAGGAAGTCATTCATCATTACCTACATGATGATGTTCCTATGCCTGACTTGATTTTTCCTCTCCAGGGATTTCCATTCTCAAAATTTTCACAAGAAGTGATTTCTATGATTTCCTTGATTCTAGGATATGATAATGATCTACTAGTGGATGAGGTCATACTTGGTCTAATGGATGAAATTTCTTCTTCCTCTTGCTTACCTCTACTCAAATATTTCTATGCAAATTTCTTGACCCAAGCAATTCATGAGTACAATTACATGGTTACCATGATCTCAAGATGTTTAAGTATCAATAATACCTACTTTACCTATTTTTGTATTTCCARTGTGAAAATTTTGATYATCTAAACCTAAAGAAATTAAACAAWGATGGTAAACCCCTTCTAATGGYTGACCATACTTTAATGTTTATGYAGGCTGAGATGAAGGAAGGTTTTGAGGAGTTTGCTAATAAATGAATTTTTCATGCTCAAACTATATTTTATGGAAATCCACCCCCTATATTTTATGGAAATCCACCCCCTAGGATGCCTATTGAATTTCTAAACATACTTTAGTTAAGACTAGAAACCAAACTGGGAGACTGGTATCTTTACCAGGACTTTACTATCCTTAGGATTTATGGATGTGAGATTTAGCCTTACTTATTGTTAGTGTAAATTTTTCCTAATTTTTTTTCTTTGGAGTATATCAGGAAATGGTTGTTGTTAGATTACCTTCATTTTTCTTCAAAAAATTAGAGTTCAAATTTCATCTTACCTTATCAAGTGTTTTCTTTTATTTTCAAAAGTAAATATGCACTAGAGGTTGTGAATAGAATGATGAGCTCATTTTGTTCCAATATAGGAATAGTTTGGGACTATGAACCCTGTCATATTATATCAAATAAAATAATTTATTTAAGTTATTCATGTTATATTAATCATAACAATCCTCAAGTGGAAATATTGGATAACAAGGATACATGGGAGGAGGTGCAATGTCTAATGTAGATGTAGGTAGCTCAATCTAGTTCGATGAGTGGAATTGCAAAGGAATCAAAGCCATCCATTTCAAACATTATGGTCGCACACAATGTTGATTCAAAATGCAACATGACAGATACATGGTAGGTATCAAGTGGAGTGGAAGAGGTAGTGGAAACAAAATCTAATTTGGCTATTGGAATTTCATATGAACAATTCAAGATTGGAAGAAAAAGAAAGACAATAGAAGGGTCAAGCAAGCTTGAGGTAAGTAATGTACATGAGCTTTATCTTAATAAAAATGGGAAAATACATATTTAAACTACATAGATAATCACATTTACCCTAAAATATGCATGTGATGAGTCAAAAATATTTTCTTAGGAAGAACTGTCTAAAGAGGTTGAATCTCTCTTGGGAGATTCGTAGCCTGCATAATTAAATGAGTCAATGGTGGTCATTACTCCTTCCTCTATACAAATTATTCACTATTCCACTAGAGTGGATAAGTATTCAAGTAATTTATTTGAAATTTGATTGGGAGCTCAATCTGAAAGTAGAACTAATCCGCTAGTGCAAATGCAAGAATAAAATAAGAAATGAAGAAAAATGAAGCTATGTCAAGGGTCCCAAATACTTTTAGATGACCTTGTGGTCCTGATATTTCTGACATCTATAGACCACAAAAGGAACAAATTTAATTTGTTAGTTCTATAACTTGACATCACTAGAGGAGGGGGTGATGTAAATAAAACTGAATATAAAACCGTTTCAATGGAAGTTGATCTAAATCAAGTCAATGTTATAGATATGATTGAGTGGAATATACTAACTAAAGAAATGTTGTCAAGGAAGTTGAATCAATCCATTGTAAATGTTAAAAATATCCAAATCTTAGTTAGAAAGTTGGACACACAACTAAAGCATGAAAGAATAATCAATATAGATAGAACAACTGGGGTAAAGGAATTGGAGGGACATATTGATACTTTGGCTAATGAATCTAATAACTTGAAAATAGTCAAAATTTTATTAGATTCCAAAGATACATAAATCAATATTTCCAAATGAAAATAAAAGATGCATGTAGAGTCGAGAGAGTTGATAACATATCATCAGGAGAAGGTGGTATTAACTTTGGAAAAAGGAAAACTAAGGGACCAAAATTCTCGATTATCTTGTAGAAATGATGAAATAATAAAGGTGAAAACAAATCTTGCAGATGAACATTTTCTTGGAGTCTATAAGTTGCAAAGAGATATTGTTGAAAGGGATTCCCAAGACATGCCCCTTTCAAAATTATTTCAAATGACAGAATACTTGAATGTTGATGATAAAATCATGAATATTAAAGAAGATAATGTTGATGATATACTTGAAAAAATAGCATTGTACAAGGTTCAAGTTTCTGAATGATCAAATACGGTTCAAAGTTTAAAAGGTCAAAGAATTTTAGATAAGGAGAAACTATCCCATCTAAATGATGCTCTAAAATAAACGAGTTGCTTATTCAAAACTTACAATAACATATTTATAAAAAGGATTTGGAAATTGAATCATTTTCAAAGTCTTGGGAGAGTCTATAAGTGTTGCTATAAGATGCTTTGGAACAAATTCAAGGAAGGTAGCAATTAATTGTTGCAAAAAAATAAATTGTGTATAAAATTATTATTCAAATGAATAATTTTAGGCCATATATTGATATTTTCCATAGTGTTGAGGCTATTTTGCTGAAAAATGTATAGTTTGATAACAAGAAGTTATGGCTTGATGTGTCTCATAAAGTTGAAGAAGCTAGTATAGTTCTTAAACAAACTATTGTTGGAGTCACTAGATGCAATAGGAATCAAGGATGTGACTGTTTTTATTCTTAATATTGAAAGAGTAAATTTTAAGAAATAGTTGATATTGGCTGATCCAAATTGAATCACCATTTTGAGCCCATGGTTTTGATAAACCATGATATTCACCCTTTTGATGGGGAATGGAATGTAATTTCATCTTCATTTGTTAATTACAAAATTCATGTAATTATTTCCTAGTGGTCTTATGTACATGCCTACAACATAGCGTTAATGCACCACATCCCATTAGAACTTTTTAGTTAAGCGTGGTTAGGATAGAGTAGTACTGGGATGGGTGACCACCCGAGAACTCCTAGTGTTTTACATGCCTATGGAATTTTATAAACTTATTCCAATTTATCCCACATGCATCATGGGAATTTTTCTCCTCTCACTCTCTCATATATAATTGAGGTGAAGGAGGCCCTTTAAGCATGCAATGTAGTGTTATGTAAATCTTGTTGCGAATGAAGCATATCCAACATATCTTTCTTTTCAGAGATAAGCTACCCCATTCTGAAAATTTTTGTTCTACAATGTTTTCTTCTCTCTTGTTCATTAATAGAAGTTGGATTTCATTATATTTTTGTGTTCTCTGCATTATCTATGTGTATTTCCTTGTTATATATCGGTTATATGTTTGTCTTCGTGTCATTCTAAAAATAATCCAGATCAATGGTATCAGAGCAGGTTGCTCCTTGTTGTTTCTCAGAGCAAGTCCTCGATGAGGTCAGGGTATAGAGAGTTGGGTCTCGAACTAATTTTCCTTGAGAAAAAATTCTCTCACCAGCCCAAGCGACCTCCCATGGCGGATGAAAAGAGAGATGACAAAGTAGGAGATCCTTGGAAGATGTTTCTCGAGGAAGCCCTTGTGTGACAGAAGAACGCGATGATAGACAACTTTTCTCAAATCCTTCGAAGACTACCGATGGAAATGGCTGAGGCATCTTCAACAAGAAGCCATTTCACAAGTGCAACACCATTCAAGGTACAAGTCAATTTTTATATCCCATTATTTGAAGGCCAGATAGATGCAGATGCTCTAAAAAAATGGTTGAATATGCTAGAAGGTTATTACTATGTCCAATATTTTTCTGACAATGAAAAGATCATCTCCATGCTCCTTAAATCCCTTCCCCATGTTAGAGCTTGGTGGGAAGGTTACTGGGAGAGGTACACCGCGAATGAATCTACACTATTTGGGAGAGAACCCACTTGTATGGCCTTTGTAGATTCCCTAAAGGAGAAGTTCTATCCTGTCGGAAACTATGATGACCAATGCATTAGATGGACAACTCTACGTCAGAAAAGAGACCAGACGGTGTCGGAGTACACCAACATATTTCATACCTTGTGCTCAAAGGTGGGTATGAAAGACTCTAAGTGACACCTGGTTTTGAAGTACCGAAGTGGTCTACACAGGTCCATCCAAATAGAGATTGATTTCTTAGACATCTTCTCACTAGGAGTTGCTTATTGATATGTAGTCAAAATTGAGCATAAATTCAAGCAACTGAGTAAGTAGGAGAAGTATGGAAAAGGAAAATCTAACTCACATAATGAAGGATAGAGAAAGGAAGGCCAACCTCAAGATATCCAGTCCCATATGCAGGAAAAGAAGGGTAACGAGAATTCTAAGAAAGACACTAGAAAGAGGTGTGAGTTCCACAAAATCCCTTGGCACAACACTGATGAATATTGCTCAATACAACCATTGGTGGTCGAGCTCAAAGACAAAGAGTCAAACCCCAACTTGGAATCTGATTCAGAAAATAATAAAAGGAGACAGATCATTGATGTAGAAGCCACTTCCACTGTCGCAACTACAACAATCCAACTAGAAGAGGATCCTGAGGATGGGGATCAACTCTTCCATTCATAGATGGGGGTAAAGGGGACCCCACTACATTTTATTGTTGATAGCGGAAGCCAAAAGAACTTCATCTCAGTAGAGGTTGTCAAGCAGTTGGATTTTCCAACAACACCACACTCATAGCCATACAACATCGGGTGGCTTCGCCAGGGTCAAGATCTTCGTGTCAACCAACAATGTCTCCTATCCTATGACATCAAGCTCTTCAAGGATGATGTATTGTGTTATTTTTCCCCACTGGAAGTCTGTGATGTTCTATTAGGCTAGCCATATATGTGGAGGCATCATGTTGTTTATGAGTCTCGACCCCATAGCATCATTGTTACTCTGAGGGGTCAGCTATACAAGATACCATAGGTAGTTCTAACTATTGTCCCACCAAAACAATGCCCCAAAGTAATCTCTCATACTGCAAAGTTTAGCCTCTTCACAATCTGATTAAAAGGTGAACAGAAGGACACTGCAACCAGTGCAGCCTCAACCCAAGACCTTTCTATCCAGTAGAAGAAGATCGATAAGATTGTAGAAGAGTACCAATAGGTTCTTGCTGCTTCTACGGGGGTGCCTCCACACTGCCCAATTAAGCAAGGTTATAACAGAACCCTTCATACACTTCATGTTGCATCTTCACCTATAGAGTCCTCCCACACTTAGGTAGATCATGCAACTATATTGGTTGAACAAATCCAACCCCTCCAACAACAGGTTCATGACAACCTTCAACAAGCTAAGCAGGACAATGTCTGCAACAAGGCAAACAATGCACCAAGCTTCAGATTTAGCAGAAGTCTCCCCATCTCCCATGGGAAATTGATGCAATGGGGACCATTGCTTCTTAAGGGGGGAGGAATAATCCAGATGGATCTCGGTGTCCATCCACATTTTCCACTAAATCACCATTTTGAGCTTGTGGTTTTGATAAACCATGATATTCACCAATTTGATGGGGAATGGAATGTAATATCATCTTCATTTTTTAATTACAAACGTCATGTAATGATTTCCTAATGGTCTTATGTACATGCCTACAACATAGCGTTAATGCACCAGATCCCATTAGAACTCTATAGTTAAGCGCGCTCAGGATAGAGTAGTACTGGGATGGGTGACCACACAAGAAGTCCTAGTGTTTGACATGCCTATGGCATTTTATAAACTTAGTCCAATTCATCCCACATGCATCATGGGAATTGTTCTCCTCTCACTCTCTCATCTATAATTGAGGTGAAGGAGGCCATTTAAGCATGCAATGGAGTGTGATGTAAAGCTTGTTATGAATGAAGCACAACCAACATCTCTTTCTTTTCAGAGATAAGCTACCCAATTTTGCCAGTTTTTGTTTTACAATGTTTTTCTCTCTCTTGTTCATTAATAGAAGTTAGATT
>JASDQU011026097.1:0-31784 GCA_032191745.1 Picea mariana
AAATTATTTAAATAATATATTTAATGGAGAAATTAGAAGTGGGTTAACCCTAAAATCAGGAAAGTGGGGCCAAGTGACCTAGAAGATGTTTTTAAGGAAGCTACTTAAAGAGTATAAATAAGAGGCAAGGCTCTTTCATTTTAATCACACTTGAGCATATTGAATATCTATAGGTGTCTAAGGTAACCAAGGATACCTAAGCCAAAATTCCGAGGGAAGGTGAAAAAAAGAAGGCCAAAATGCAAGGAAGGATAAATTCTTTTGATGGTGCTTTCTAAGGCATGTTATTTACAGGTCATCTCACCATTTTCTCTATAACTTTTTTCCTGTAATGATTCAGACCGTGAAATTGCTATTCCATTGAGAAAAAATATCCAAGTATATGTGGTAAAAAATCCATCTTGTGGATCATTGTATTTTGGGAGTTACACTCTATGGAAAATAGGGTTTGTGACAAGTCCTAAAACTAGTAAAAAAAAGGTGTTTCAAGTAAAAACGTCATAACTTATTCATAACAGATCCAAATTCAGTGAAACAAAATGTGATGGTTAGGGTATAGTCTTTAGTATGTTTTGTATCACTTTTAGATCAATTCAACAAATATTCTTTGCAGGGACTTCTCTACAAGGTCGCTCTCTAGAATAAGCCAGAATTCAACAAGGTATGTCATTTTTGCTGTAACTCATTTTCTGAGAAGTTCCAAGTAGTGAAACCTGGAGGAATTGCATAAACACACTAAATAACATTCTATTTCAGTTGAATATCTTTATACATTACAGGTACAAATTTATGATTACTTCAAGTTAGGGTTCTTGACTAATCCAAAATTAGGCATGTAAGACTAAAGAAAAGTTTGGTGAAAATGCTAGTCTCTTGTTGTTGAAGTTAAGGAAGGTTTGCAAGAATGTGATCATATACATCAGGTCTATTACAGAGCTACAAATCAGATTTGGATGACGAAATTGATGAGGGATTTTGGTTGAGGTACATGTTGAGTACATGGTTGAGACAAGTAGTTGATGAGTTGGCACATACATGAGGTGTATAGTTGATGATGTTGGTACATATTGATGAGTCATAGTTGATGAGTAGTTGAAACATGATTGGTACATACTTGGTACATGGTTGGATGCACATGTTTATGGTACAAGTTGATTACAGTTTATTTGGTACAAGTTGATTACAAGTTGATGTACATGTTGATGCATGGTTGATGCATGGTTCAGATTTATTGGTATAGGTTTGCAGGGGTATATCTCACAGTGACAGGATGATAGTGGTTCCATTATTTTACTTCTACTTTAGGGTGGCAGGATGGGGCAAGGACAGGTGGTTGTAGCCACCTTCCGATTGTAGCTAGAGAACATAGGGGGTTGTATCCTCCTTCTGGTTGTAGCCAGAGAATTGGGGAGTTGGACCTTCCCTCGGGTTGTAGCCTGAGAAACTAGGAGCCTCCTTCTAGTTGTAGCTAGAAAACAAAGGAAGTTGGTGCTTCCAATGAATGTAATTCTTCAATACATATAAGAAAAAACATTCTGTGGTTTTCTCCCGATTTGGGTTTCCACGTAAAACACAGGTATACTATGTATGCGTATGTGTATGTTTGTTCATTTGTTCATGGCTTATTTACTCTGTAGTTATTGGATGATAATGTTTCATTGATATAACACTTATATTATATGGTTAAAAATGATTAAATTTCTCTATTATTGAATCACCTCCCCTCTCAGTAATCCAACAATAAGGTGTCGAGGTCGATGGGGTAATACTGTTGAAAGGTGGGCCTTAAGGAATCGCACATCAGTCAACACGAGTTTGTAAAAATATTGGTCGGAATGTAGATGGAAATATCTCAGTAGCAACAATGTTTATGGCAAGGAAATCAAGGCAATGTAATCATGGAAAGGGAACTTGACTAGTTTTATTGACAAGGAAAAAGAACTGAAAAATAAGGAAGTAATGTATGCGACTCATAAAGATAGGTGTGTGAAATCATGAAGGATAATTTAATGGAAGATGGGCTTCAACACCAGGATGACTAATCATCTTTGAAGGAGAAATGGGATAGTGTAACAACATAAAATTTGGCAAAATGCATAAATATGGGTGTCACAGCATGTAAAATTGAAAACTAGAAATGTTGGTGCAACCGCATAGGAAGTTAAAAAGTGGAAATGATAGTGTATCAACATGGTCGTTGTGTAACATCAAACATCAAGATGCGCAAAAAGTTGTTGTGTAACAACATCGTCATGAAATGTATAATTAAGATCAACTCCTTCAAACTATTTATCAAAGCATGTTTTCTGAAAGATTTTGTGATTCTTGAAAATCACATCAGCCTTAAAATTAGTCGTCTTTGATCCTGCAAAAAGATTAGTATGAATCCTGCATGAAAACTGTGAGAATTTCGAAAAACATATCATGCAGGAATAAGTACGACTGCGGTAAATCAAAGAAAATAGAATGCGTTTTGATACTTGTTGTTATTGCGCTTGTTTCATCATTGATCGTTGTGTGAAATGTATTAAGAAAAAAAAAATTAATGTTAAGCGTAAAAACATGTCTTGACTATCGTTTTAAGAAATGAGATGTCCATTTACAGTTTTTGACAATGTTTTTTATTTTTATAATTTTTATCTTTATAATGTTTTTGTGTGTTTCCATGGTTTTGTAATTTTATTTTATTTTTATTGTTTTTGTTTGTTTGTTTTATAATAAAACAAAACAAAAACATATATATATTTTTAAATTGTTAACAAACAAAGAAATAAATGTTGTTTATGTTATTTAATTAAAACAATGAGGAACTTTTCTTCAAAGTCGGCGTCCTCAGTACTACAAATAAATTTCACCTATTGAGTCGACTAGAGATCCTCAAAACTTATGCTAGCATGGATTGAAAATGAATCCAATTTACCAGTCACTCTATCATCAAAGAGAACACCAAAAGAAAGCAACAAATCAACTTTATCCACTACATAATTGGCATAAACACTCTCGTGCATGCCCAACATCTCCAAGATTTTCTCATGAGAAGATGGAAAAGATTCCAAGCCCATTAAAGTACTGGCCATCAGAATGCCTGTATGATCTACAAACTCCTTGAGTTCTTGGCTAGCATTAAGGAAACCCCAACCGACATACAAGACCAGTTTCTTAGAGTTAAACACCAAGCACATAATCTGTTCTAACTGACAAATCTGTGGGGCCTTTGGGAGTCTTTCCATATAGACATGAAGTTTTATTGCTTTGTTCCAATATGGAATAGTCATCTGATGTTGAACATCCTTTGGGATATCAACTAAAACAGGTCTCGTCCTCCCAGATGTTGCAAGATAAAAGGCCTCGCTAATGACTCAGGGAATATCATCAACATCCATGATCAAGTAATTGTGTTTTTTTATAGACCTAGTCACCTCCACAATGGCGGCTACCCTCCTTCATCATCGTCGATCTTACCAATCATATGGAACCTGTAACTAGTGAGCACATAGAATTCAAGGGTTGCCAATTATCCAGATAAAACACTAGTGCAGGCATTCTAGTGATCAGAGCATAAACTACAACAAGTGTAAAGTAAATATAGTAGGCCACCACAATATAATACTACCTAAACAAGGTCAACTTCACAAATTCACCATTACCTTGCCATCAGTATGCGCAGCCCAAACAATGAGGAAGTAGATCACGTGAACTAATAGAAACATCTACTTCCATGTGAGCCAGCCTTTGCATATGGCCCAGTCTTCATCAATCGCAATAGTTGCAATGTTGGCCATCGTTGATTTAGCAGTGAAATCATGGGCGTATGGGTGTATGGGCATATAATTCTAGATAGATCTGTTCGTTCCTGCTCAGGAGTCAATAAGAAATTATACCAACCAGTCATGATCGTAAGCATTATCAACAATGCAAAGAAATCCGGAGAAGATGTGAAGAGAAGTGGGTGCATCCAATCTCTATTCATTAATGGCATCGACTTTGGAACAAAATTTAATCATTCAATGGTGAAAAGACTGATCGCTTCAGGATATGGTCTGATTGTTAATTAATTGGTGCCAGAACATGAAATAACCATGATCTACGAAGGTATACAATTGAAGTCCAGGCAACATGTGCGTAACCCTAGATATGGATCGCAGGCTATTTATTGATATCGACCTGTGGATATGGATAATCGCAATCCTACCACCAACCATCACAGATATTTTCAGTAGTTAAAAACCACCATAAAGAGGGTATATTGATGTAAAGATATCGTAACTGAATCATGATTTTGATTTTACGCAACAATAATTAGGTAAGGCAAAGAAATAATGGTTGCATGATCATGATTTGGCTCTTATTTTTTGGTCTAAAACCCAACACAAAGTGTCTAGTTTTTTATATGAGGCTTATATCGATCATGAGAATATTGGGAGTAGATTCAAGAAATAATCACACATATTGGTTATGGGAATCGCTCAAATGCCTGAAGATCTGTGAAGATATCAAGAAATCCCTTCAAAGATTAGAATGTCCAGGATTAAAAAGAAAATGACCACATTTATTTTTTCCCAAAATAGATGCAACGAAAACATTTTACAGGATGTAATTCACTCCACGATTTACGTTCAATAGATGGTTATGTAACAACCAATTAGAACTATTAATCCAGTCATGCATGCATGAATCTTAGGGGTATGGGCCGTGGAAGAGGTGGAGGGAGGATGTTGCAGTGCAAGTTATCTCTCTAGCATGGTATGTGCAACTCAATTGACCAACGCCAAAATGTATGTTACCGGGTGAGTTTTGTATGAAGGTTTTCACTCCAGGTAAGGTGAAAAGATGGGGGATATTGGTATTCAAGTTGTGATTTGCACATCTATCAGTTGGAGGTTATAATTCAAGGGGTGTTGCGGCAACTCAAACCAGAAATGAGCAAGCAACTTCAAACCATAAACTATTGCAATAGGAAACAAATTTTTTCAAAGTTTAAATGGAATTCAACCGACCAAAATTTAGCACTATTTTAGCATGCTATGATAATTTAGTGGGGAAAAACTCATGAATTTGCAGACCATTTATTATTATATATTTTTTTGTTTTATTTTATTTTATCCTAATGCCACTATTGTTTTATTGTTTGCAGATCTCCAAATTTATTCAATCATTGTTACAGCAAAAATGTCACTGTTTCAGCAAGTAAAATTTCGCTGTAACAGCATGTAAAATGTCGTTGTACAAACATGTTGTAAGAGCATGTAAATTTTTCGTTGTATCAGGATGATATAACAACATGTAAGATTTTTCCTATATCAGCTTGTTGTAACAACATGTAAAATCTTGGCTTTGTTTTATTCATCTAAAATTTTTTTTTTTACTGTGTTTATTTGCAGGTCAAACGATGGGCACAAAAACATTCATTCCTAAAATCAAAATCATCCCTATTTTCTGATCCTTGCGATCACACGAAGCACAGAGGAGAGCATACTTATTCTCGGTAAAAGCAAAATCTGATAATGAAAACAAAAAATGAAAATGAAAGCCTACCTACTCTATGCTAATTACATCTTAGAAATTAGTTATGTGTAGTCAAATAACCAATGGATCCAAGCACACAATCGTAACAACAATATGTTCAGTGGCAATTTTTTGAATGAAAAATAGAATTTTAGAAGAATGAATGAATCTAGTTGTTGTAACTGTAAATTAACAAAATTAAAAGAATCTAACCTGGTAGTCGCTTGAAACCATTATTCGATATAGCTTTCGTAGGCACGATTTTCCTCACTCAGATCATGCTGTAGCTCCTCATTGTCCTCCTCGAGTTCCTTGGGTGTTGATTCCTCGTTCATTTCTGGAGGAGTATTTAAGCTATGGTCTGATGTCAAGATATCCTCTTCCTAAGAAGAATAAATCCAAGATTTCGCAAGGATCTGAGCAAGATGTTCCAAGGTGACACTCAAAGTTAAATAATATTGCAAAATGGGTTCTTACAACACCCAAATCAAAATAAAAAAAATGAAAATGACACTTGCTAAAACACATGAAAACCTCTTCACAGTTGCAAAAAGTTAAATTGCAGAAATTGAAACACTCCCTACATTCCCTTATCCATATGTCACCTCAGATTTAGGAGCATGACTAATCACACTTGCATGAAAATTCAAACTAAACTTCAATCCATCGTGCTTCCCCGGCAACGACGCCAAAATGTTAGGTAGAAATATTGTCGTTTAATTCCGTTATAGTACATTCCCAACTATTTATTTTGTCAATCCAATGTTTGTAGGCTTACGAAGCACACACACTATATATGAAGGACTAAATTTGAAGTAATCTAATCTAAATTTCTGAAATGAAATTAATATAGGAAAGCATGAAATTAATCTAGGAAAGCTATATAATCATGTGAAGAGTTGAATGAAAAAATACATAAGTGAGCTCACACAATAAATCAATCTCAAATTATATTACAAGAATCAAATGACAAAGCATCAAAGAATAACAATGAAAGAATCAAAGCTAATAATCCCATTCTCCTAATTACAAGACTAAATTATGAATTACCTTCCTCCCCATTAAGAGAGAACACTCTCTTATGTACATGAGTGTCATAATGACATATCCACTATTCTCTCAACCACTATCAACTACTTTCCCATTATTACAAGATATGATCCATTCAAATCCTCCACGCATCTTTCACGTATCTTAGATAAGATATGACAACCAAATCTTTAAGTTTGAAGATGTAACTCGAATTTGAGGATAGGTGGTGAATTTCAACTTTGTTTAAATCTTCAAATATGCTTGCACACATCATCGAACTAATCCAACCTTGAGATATAATGAAAATATGTTAATTTCTAATATTTAATCACAAACTCACTTATAATACTAAAATGAATAAAGTGGAAAATAATAAGGTGAAACAAAAATGTATGTATGGAAATGGTATAATAAAAGGTTATTGGGACTATGGAATGTAATGAATAATGAAGGAAAAGGTGGATGAAAATACGACATTTCTGAGGCCCAACAAAGAGTAAAATGAAAATAAAATAAAAAGCTGATCAAGGAAAGAGGGTGCATATCCATGCCCCTTTCATCAATGCAAAGAAGAATTGAAATAAAAATTATCAGGGATCCAATCTTTTAAATTAGAGAAGGGGTTTCGCGAGGGAGAAAACAAGAGTTAAATCAACGATCACCTTCTATACTCTCGGAGCAAGGGTTGATGAGGGAAGTCAAAGAGAGAGAACTTATAGTAATAAGGAATGACAATCCATATAGAATCTTATTCCAACTACACAATATCAAGCAACAATTGCCCAACTAATTCAGAAATCCATTACACAATTTTCTTTTTAAAATCATTACAAATACATATAAAACATGAGTACCGTAATCGACGAACTGGATTCTTGATGTTCTTTGGTCGATGGATTTCCTCCTTTCTCCTGCTAGCTAATCATTTAGACCTCATCGATACCTCCCATCCAATGCTAGGGGTACTCTTCTTCCCCCTTATCCCCCCCGAGCCACAAGGGGGCCACGCACACAATCCAGAGTATAATCTAGCACTGAGCTCACCTCGCAAGGTCAATATACCACTCTCTCTTCTAGTTGGGTATCCTAGCTAGCACAAGAAAAATCAGTCAAGAAATTCTTGGAACATAACGTTACGAATACCAGTCATCCCCCCATTCCTCTTCCCTTTCATTTCTTTTATAACTCCCTTCTTAGTGATATTTCTATTTGCACATTAATTTCTTTTTGTTAAATTTTTGTTAGGAATATTCTTCCCTATACACTTGTCACCTGATCCCTTAGTTGCACTATAAATTCATTTAATTAATTAATTTAATTTGTCAATTTCCCTCACCCACCTACATGCGTTCTTAAAAACCCTCCTCGAAGTCCCTTTATTCCCTCACATTCCCTTAATGACTGACATCTTTCTTAAAGCTTAGCTGAGTTTGAAAATGGAAAGTCCACTAGACTATATTCCCTTCTATGTTCCACATTCCTTTTGTATTTAAGTTTCCCATTTTTTGTCTAAGTTCTAAATTAACAAATTTTGCACATAGCCAACAATTAATTTTTGGATAAATTCTTTCTCCCTTAATTTTTAAATTTGAATTTCCTTCACTCCCCCCTTTATTAATTGATTAATTAGTTTTAGTCCTTATACCCAATTAGACTTACACTCCAAATTCAACTAGGTTTAGCAAAATTGTTTTTAAGGAAAACTTATAATTTAAAAACTTTACTCATGCAACATTTATTTTAAGGCGGACTAGGTCAAAATGAGATATTGTTTTCTAGGTACCTAGGTTCATTGGCTCATCAATATTAAAACCATGACTTTCCCTTCAAGATGCACTACGTGTTCCAAGGGTGTCACTCGCCTTCATTCTTGTTTTATCTATGCGATGTGCCCTTCAAGACGTACTACATGCTCCAAGGTGCCACTCACCTTCATTCGTGTTTCATCTATGCGACATGCCCTTCAAGACATACTACGTGCTCCAAAGGTGCCACTCGCCTTTTGAACTATTTTGGTAGACGTCTGTCATTGGAGTCAATACTCCGTCGGGTGACCTTGTGTGAGACTAAGGTCCTCTAAATAATAAGGACCCTACCTTATTGTGCACCCCTTAGAATATTCATGGGACCCTCTCAATCTTCCCTCACGACATCATAGATCCCTCAAACTAGGTAATATTTAACCTAGAGTTTGAGCCACAACGAGAATGCTAGTAGGATGTGGCAGGGTTGTTGCCAAAACTCTCCCTTAATACCTCTGGTTTTTTTGCATGACCCCTTTAGTCCTAATGTGAGCCTGATTAGAAAGTTATCATCAGCCTGCATCCATCAACAAACATGTCAATGATCCATAAAAAACATCATAATATTAGTCATATGTCACATATGCAATAGAAAAAATATGCTAACCATAAACAATTCACTCCCTAACTCGATCTAGAGTCCAAGGAGGTCCATCGATGCCATCGACATCCTTAATCTGTCAAGGGTCTTGCACACTCAGGAGAAAGTAGTCAATAGAACCTATCTATACATAATAACATAACATCATAAATCACAATCTCATCATCAGAATCCATTAGCAAAGAAGTCACTCATATAATGAACCAGATGACTTGCATGCAAGTTTCCTCAGAGAATAAGTCACATGAGGTGCGCATAAGAGCGGGATGATACATTTTTTTTTACATGTGTTTGTAGCAATTAACAAGAGACTTTCATCTGCCACCTCCATCTGATGGTAAAAAAATGTTTTTCCTTTCATCTTTGGTGTTCCTTTTTATTTTGGCATGACATGATAGTGTTAAAATTATTTCAAAAAGGGGTTAACCTTCTCCAATGCCAACATGCTATTATATTTGGCCAATTCTTGAAATATTTTTTAGGATTCTCACTTTCTTAACATTTTTTTCTATAATACATGGTCCAGGATTTTCATGGTGCACTTAGACACTAAGTTCTATGTAGGTTTAAGAATTATATAAGTTCTATGTAGGTTCAAACATTATATGTACCAAAACCCTTTAGATTTGTTGTTTTTTATGGCATGTCTCAGTTCTATGTAGGTTCAAACATTATATAAGTTCTATGTAGGTTCAAACATTATATGTACCAAAACCCCTTAGATTTGTATTTTTTTATGGAATGTCTTACACTGAAGTATTAGACAACAAATTAATTTTGTCCAATTATAATATGATTTTCTTGTTATAGTATACTTTTTCATTGTATTTTATTAATCTAATAAGTTCAACTTCTAGAGTTCATGGTACACAAAACACATGAACATGTTAACTTTCTAAATCCTTTCCATAGAAGTTAGATCCATGTAAAATCCACCATGCCATCGATAAATACTAATGCTCTAGTACATAGGTCACAAATTTTGTAGACCATTGTATTTTATTACCTTGGAAGCATTCATAGATTTTATCCTCGGATTTATTCTACAAGTGAGTTATAACTCGTAAAAAATATTGAGTCCCCATTGACAACAAGTCTTATTTCTTAAACTAATCACTATGTAAAATTGTTAATGGTGGCCTTTCCCAATCGTTTCATAGATAAAATAGGGTTCCTACTACCAATTTCAAAAGTTCAAAATAAGGATTTCACTTAATGGAACACTTAAAAAACATTGCATGAACAAGTTAACTCTATAAATATAATCCATGGCTATTGGTTTCCTATGCATTTAACTTTTCCTTCCCTAAATACATGTCCTCTAATGAATGTTTCATTATACCAATTCCTTTCCTTTTTTTCTTTTTATCTTAGGAGTGTGTGAGACCTATATTCTTAAATTTTTGCGATAACTTACAACTCATGGAAAAAAAAAATGAGCCACGAGTGAGTGTTCCTTCTATCAAATTCTTGATAACTAAATGTAAATGGTGACACTTTATGGATTAATGGGTCTCCCTACCCACTATTTTGTCTCATATTTGAATATATCTCATATTTTGTTGGACACATTACCAATGTATAGTGTGAATGGCAACCTATTACATGCATTTTCTAGCAACATGGGGGTTCTTTCTACTCACTTTGAACACATAATTTTCTAACTTGAATACTTTAAAACAAACATAATTTACATAAACTAATCAACTTTGTGAATATTATCCCTAATTGTTTATTTTCTATAGAGTTATTCTACAATTCCTAAATACACATGATCTAATTGAAAATTCTATATATCGCTCTACTACTTAGTTTTTTTTCCCTCTAAACATATATGACATGCATCCCTTAATTTTTCTTGTAAATGAGTTGTAACTCATGAAAAATGTTAATATTGAATTATTAATCTATTGTCTTTGGTTCCCCTAATAACTATGGTTACTAATAATAATGTATATATAATAAAAAATTTCATTAAAACACATAAAAAAATGGATGAACACAACAACTTTATCATCCCTACAAAATAGTTACCTCTGCACTCCACTATTCAACATCTAAATATAGCCATTTCAACAGATCTCCTCCTTTCTCTACATTGATTGTTTTTCCCTAAAGGATTGTTTGGGGCCTATGTCCCTAAATTTCTCCTACCAACAAGTTGCAACTTGTGTAAAAAATCAAAACATGTCAACCCTGGAAAAGTGAACTACTTTGTCGGACTTGTTTCTATGGAATGGTTATGGGTGACTACTCGTATGCTATTTGTTTCTAAAGGAAGGTTCTTAATACCAATTCAAAAACATAGAATTCAATTAGTGGAGAAGTTAATGACAATTCCATGACCATCTCAACTTTGTAAATCTAAGTGTCAATAACCTCGACTTTCACAATCTTAATTACATGTACTTTATCTACGATTATCAATTTAAATGAAATAATTCTTCCACTTGGGTTTGTTTGGGATGTAAGCCATTAAATTTATCAGAAAAATGAATTGAAACTTTTGAAAAAATAACCATTTATAACTTGAATCACCTATGTAATTTATAGACTATTATCAAAGTAATATTGATAAGCGCACTATTTCCCATTTGTTTCATGAACACAAGAAAGTGTGTTCTATAAGTTATTGAGTAGGGAATTTTCATATTGTAACACTTAATAAAAATTGTATGAATAAGTTAACATTGTACACATTTGATCTCACATTTTGTTCCCTATGCACTCCACTATCCATTCCAAAATACATGTCATATACTAACAATTCTTTGTTTTACTACATTATGGATGATTTTGTTTGATTCTGGAATACATTATGGATGTGTGTCCCTACATTTCTTATGAGGCAAGTTCAAAATCAAAAAAATAAAAATAAAACAATTTTATTCTCAATGAGCCACATATTTAAATGGACTAATCCAAATATAATACCCACTCACCATTCCAAAATACATGTCATCTACTAACAATTCTCCATTTTACTACATTGATTTTGTTTATTGCTTGACAACATTCAAGATGTATGTCCCTAGATTTAAAGCCTATTTTCAATGAGCCATATATTTAAATGGACTAATTCTAATATAATATCCACTCACCATTCCAAAATACATGTTATCTATTAACAATTCTCCATTTTACTATATCGATTTTGTTTGATGCTTGACAACATTCGGTATGTATGTCCCTAAATTTTTCTTATGAAACGAGTTGCAACTCACAAACAAAATAAAACAAGCATATTTTGAATGAGCCACATATTTAAATGGACTAATCCTAATATAATATTTCTAAAGGTTGCCTCTACCATAAATTTTTCTTCTACCCAAGGGTTCTTTCTATTGATTTCGGAATATAAAATTTTCTTAGTCGAAAACTTATCAAAAAATTGATTATCCATTTTGTAGATGTTGAACCTCGAAGATAGTTGCATCCAAACTCAAATTTCTCATTGCTAAATACACATTCTTATCACACTCACAACACCACTTGTTTTCCTATCACATGAGAGAATTTGTTGTCTTGGTCCCTAAATTTCTATTTCAAGCTAGTTGCAACATCCAAGCCAAAATATTTTTTTATGGAATTATCACTATGCATATTGGGGAGATTTTATTACGTGGGTGAGAAAACCCCCATTTGTTAAGATAGATTGTAAGATAAACAATAAACAATTGTTATTATTGGGACAAGCATAAGAGTGTTATTACAAAAAATTAGGCAATAGAGCATTCATGAAACTAAATTACAAATTCAATGAAAAGAGTTCCATTTAAACAGAAGAACTTGGAAGGAAAACAATACTCTTATATAAGTTCAATGGAAAAGCATAAAATGAGTAATAACACCTGAGGAGAATAGTTGCATGCATATGGGCTGCAACACTCTCATCAAGATGGGTTCGATGTGTCCTTTCGCTTCTTAAAAATCATCTATAATAATGGTGAATGGAGAATTCTTTATTATTTGAGGAAACAACACATAGAATAATGAGGTTGATGAATGGTAGAGATGAGATAGTAATATATATGATCTCCAATAACATTGCTCTTGCAATTCTTCTCTTCTTAAAATTCTACCCAATGGATTTCATTTATAGGGAATTAGAGGAACTAGCTTCAATGTGAAATCTCTTCATTGAAAATGGGTTACTAATACATTAAAGAGTCTTTTATAGGACAAATTACTATTCATAAATAATAAATGAAATGATATTTCACATTTGTCATATACATCAATCTAGAGCCAATAAATGAAATTTTAGAACCTCTTAAGGAACTTGTTTCAATGTGAAATCTCTTCATTGAAAATTGGTTACTAATGCATGTTCAATGTCAAATCTCTTCATTGAAAATTGATTACTAATGCATGAAAGAGTCCTTTAGGAGCCAAATTACTCTTCATAAATGAGATGATATTTCATATTTATCCTATACATCAAACTAGAGCCAACTGAGTGTGGCCTATTTTCTTAAATGTTAGAAAGGGGTCCCAATGACTAATTTAAATAGAGTTGCATGGGTTTCAAAGGATATCCCACGAAAATATCATGAGTGTTAGTGAATGGATTCCATGCAAGTGTATAAAAAAGTACTTTCAAAAGTTTTTTCCCTACTCTTTGAAGTAAAGTAATGTAAAGTATCGATGAAAAGCAATGTAATAAAAAAGTACTTTCAAAAGTTTTTTCCCTACTCTTTAAAGTAAAGTAATGTAAAGTATCGATGAAAAGTAATGTAAAGTATTGACGAGGTAACATTATTATGTTGTACTCTTGCCAACTAGTGATTTTTCAAAAAAAAATCACTTGAATTTGCGAGAGAAATTGAAATCATAACACCATGTAATATTGTTGAATTTGATATATTCCATGTGTTTTTTCTCCACAAGAGTGTGCCTAGCAAATAATTTGCAAAGTGGAAACTTCACAAATTCTTTTTAATGAATATGTGAACTTTCAAAATCTCGATCCTCATAGTGATTTTTCTATGTGATCCAATATAAAACACCTAATTACATGTACTCTTGTGATATATGTTTCCAGTATACCTATTTCTATGTGATCCAATATAAAACACCTAATTACATGTACTCGTCTTGTGATATATCTAACCACTGAGTTGTGAAATTTTTTAATTGATGAATTATTATTAGTATACCTATTTCTATGTGATCCAATATAAAACACCTAATTACATGTACTCGTCTTGTGATATATCTGATATATCTAACCACTGAGTTGTGAAATTTTTTAATTGATGAATTATTATTTTTTTAGTCATAGAAATGAAATGGATCTAAGGGTTGTCCTTTTTTTATTGTCACATGACGACATCTACTACCAATTAAATAAAATAAATTTTTGTAATGAAAAAATTAACAAAATTTGCATGAACATATCCCATTTTTAAATCTTGTCCTACGCAGCTAGTTCCTTGTGTAGCTCACTCTACCATGCATAGATACATATGCTCCATAAATAATATTACTCTATTCAATGTGGAAAATTAGATTATAAAAGTGCAAATATTGAGTTCCAAAATTGTAAATTTAAATTAGATTATAAAAGTGTAGATATTGAGTTTCAAAACTGTAAATTATGATTTTATAAGTGTAAATTATAAATAATTTAGATTAGAAAATTATCAATTTAAATTAAATAAAAAAGATAATTTTTATTTCAAATATATCAATTTTTAAATATGAAATTGTGAATTTCAATTCCAAAGAGTCAATATAAATTTAATGCAATCTCTAATTGAATTTAAATGTGTTGAACAAAATTATTTTATAAATAATATGTTATATATAAATCCAAGATTAATATATTGAATATTTTGTTTTTTATTTCACTTCATAGCATGAATATGACATACATTAATGAATATCTCAAGATTTATTAATAGATATATCAATATTGAAGAGATGAAACTAAAAACTTTAAAAGAAGTGATGATGACAATCATTGCATTGCAAAGTTGTAATTATTCAACAATTAAATACATCATATAATATGATTCTAGGTAAACAAATATGACTATGAGTTAAAGCTTTCTAAAAGATTTCTTACCTTAATTGTAAACACTATAACTTATTTATTGTGGAACATTTACTCACAAAACCCACATCCCAAGTTACTAAAAAAGGAAAAAATTGTCCTTCAACAATTTATCCTAAAGAAATAGTTATTAAATAAAATAATTGAACCTAATACTTATTAAAAACAAATTAAGATATACAATAAATGAAATATTTAAAAATTTGATTGTTGAAAATTTTAATCTCAGTTACTTATCTTACCCTAAATGTGATACTTTTAAAAGAAAGTTGTACAATATGTATTATATATATACATATTATTTATGTACATATTAATTGAATTGTCTTCTTACCTTTTCCACCTATCTTCTTTGTCTTCTTGATCTTGTTAGTTATTTACATTTTTGATTATATTATTAACAATAATATCATAGTACATTTATGATCTGGTATCATAATACATTTATGATCTTGGTGCTTGTGATATTATGATGACGAAATTTAAAAATGATTGAAGCATGAAGATGTGAGAAACCCCAAAGAAGCCACCAAGACGTATCATCAGTAGGCATGAGATACCCGGCATAAAATAAGAGAGTTCGACTTCCCATATTTTCCCAGATTTCTGTTTCCCGGAGGAAGCTCTCGTGGAATGCAGAAGTGGATAAAGGTAGACTATATGCAATTTTACATTTTTGGCTTAGAATATACCTACGCTGGGCGGAGCACCGATTCAATTCGAAGACATGTGGGCTGAGCTTTGCAAAGGATGCATCGACCGTTATTTTCATGCACTCGAGGAGCACTCATGTGATTTTTAAAAAATCGGCGTGAAGCACTCATGTGATTTTTAAAAAATCGGCGTGATGGGGAGATCTACGCCATGAAGAAGTGCCTTCCCTCCTTTGTGACCATCCAATTCCCGAGTGGGTTTCTAGACTGAAAGAGATTACATGTAGTGATTAGTCTCATGGGAGAGATAATACATAATGACTATGTTCTTACTTGTGACCATCCAATTCCCGAGTGGGTTTCTAGATTGCAAGAGATTACATGTGGTCATTAGTCTCATGGGAGAGATAATACATAATGATTATGTTCTTACTTGGTTCAGCAATCAATTGTTCTAATCTATGAACCGAAGAAAGACACCTTGTATATTTACTATTTAAAACTTCATTACAAAAAGCAAATTTTTTTATAACGCAAAACATAAATCATTATCTTTAAAGAATGACTTATATTCGGATTTTTAAAATTATTTTTGAAAGATATTTGTAAAGCCTTTAAAATATGACGTTATAGTATTTAGGGTTAATTATTTGATTGTATGGTATTGGAGTTACAACTTTAAAAGGTTTGGTGTTAAAACTAAGTTTATTATTCATTTAAATAGTTTTTGCATGTTAAAGGGATTAAGCTTGCAACAAGTTTGTGGTTAGTTTGAAACCATTAATTAAGCAATGAAGAAGTGCTTTCTTTCTTTTGCGACTATCCAATTCCCAAGTAGGTTTCTAAACTAGAAGAAATTATATGTGGTGATTAATCTAATGGGAGAGATAATACATAATGACTATGTTCTTAGTTGGTGCAGCAATCAATTGTTCTAAGAAGAACACTTGCTCTATTTACTATTTAAAACTCTATTACAAAAAGAAAATTCTTTTATAAAGCCAAACATAAATCCTCATCTTTAAAAAATGACTTATATTCTGATTTTTAAAATTATTTTTGAAAGATATTTGTAAAGCCTTTAAAAGATGACATTATAGTATTTNTATGGTATTGGAGTTACAAATTTAAAAGGTTTGGTGTTAAAACTAAGTTTATCATCCATTTAAATAGTTTTTGCATGTTAAAGGGATTAAGCTTGCAACAAGTTTGTGGTCAGTTTGAAACTACCAATTAAGAAAAAGACATGAGGTTCTTCTTGTTTTTGATCTCTTGTTTTTGAGCTCTTGATAGTTTGTGGTAAGCTTAAAACCACCAATTAAGAAGAAGACATGAAGTTTTCGTAGTGGTTCTTTGCTTGGTTACTTTATGGAAAATTATGGTCAGCTTGAAACCATTCCATTTAGCAAAAAACTTTATGCTTCTTCTAGCTTTTGATTTCCAGAGCATTATCAACTCTCTATTCATAGTTTTTGGTCATCATGAAACAACAATTTTAGTAGAAGCCTTGATCTTCTACTATTTTTTTCATAGCTAGAGAGGATCTCCATCCCTCTAAATTTTTGTTTTGTTTTTTTAGCTTCTCTTCTTTTCCTTCTTAATCTTGTTAGTTATTTACTTTCTTGATTATAATCTTAACATTCATATCATGTCAAGGAATATAAAATATATATAACTATAACTTACAAAAAAAAACACAAATATTTATGATGAACCTAAATCCCACTTCTATTTAATAAATTAAATATACAAATATATATAAAAAATAGAATAGCTAAAATATTCCCTTTGAACATAAACCCTTCACATTTTAAGCATATCTAAAAAAAATTAAAGCTATTACTTCTTTCAATGTTCAACCATTTTCAAATTGAACTTAGAAGCTATGTTATTTATAAATGAAATAGATGTAACATATGAATTTGTTTGGCTATGTAGCTCTAGTATTTTTAACACGATAAAACTATTCAAGAAGATCTTCATGGTTCATAACACAACAATTATTTTTTGCCAATTTCCTAATTATTTAAATATTTTATGTCATATATTAAAAATGAGTGTTGGAAAATGAATTGAAATCCAAAAAAATATTTGTTTTTTAAGTATCCTTTCTCTCCTATTTTTTTTTCTACCTTTTTTATATTTATATGTAATTTATTAAACTATTTAAAGATAAAAATATGTATATAGATAGAAAAATATTATAAATTAATTTTATTTTTTATAATTGAATAAAATAAAATAAAATTATAAGATTAAATTTATCTTACATTAAAAATAATCAATTTTGAATACAAACAATATATCATTTATGTCATTTATGTCACTTGTGCCACTTAAAAAACCCTTTGAACCCTAAACAAAGAAGCTTTGCTTTGTGTAAGGAAATAACCTTATATTGAAATAACCTTTAACATATACCATCAACCTTTATTTCCATGTTATAATTCTCAGTGACAATCATTATTTATGAGTTCTTGTCATCCATTTAAGATAATTATAGCTCATATGTTTTACATTACTTAATTTGCACTAAATAGGTTAACAAACTTCGAAATGTAGGGATTAAAGATAGTTGTGAGAGGGGAATGATTTCTCCAATATTAGAATCTTGCATGTGTTGATACTATTTCTGATTACTTTCTTAAATCACCTTTATATGAAATGAAGCCTTTTTGTTATTAGAAATCAGTATTGTAGTTTGTAAAATATGTAAAGAGTTATTCATATGTCAAATTTATTTAAAGTATGGGATACATTTTAGTTTAATATTTTAAGTTTTAATCAATGGTTAGGATGATTTTGGTATTAATAAATAAATGGTTTAAGTTGGATTTAGGATGTAGAATTAAATAATTAATAATTGGAAAAGTTGAATTTTTTTTTTAAATCTGATGAGAAATTGTTAGATTTATAGTTTTGAATTATTATTTATGTATGTCTAGAAGTTTTTCAACATGCTGGGTCTATTTCTGCATTCATAAATAAATTTTAAATAACAAAAAATACTGATTTCATGCAAATTTATATAATCAAACAGATTCAGACAAAAATATCATTTCTTAAAACAATTAAACAAAGTTTTAAATATAATATCATTAATCATTTATATCTTCCAAAAGATCAAACGACACAGGGAAAAGAGATCTGATGGTCATTACTTATTTCATAATTAAGGTTACCCAAATGATAACCCTACTTGCGCTCCGAAAAGATCCAATGGGGAATATTGAGTCAATATAACTGAACGCATTTGATTCGGGTCTACAGAAATTCGAGCTTTAATGATCTTTCTCCCCCGAAAATTATCCTGTGGATCGCATTTGATTCGGGTCTACAGAAATTCGAGTTTTAGTGATCTTTCTCCCCCCAAAATTACCTGTGGTGTTCATACGTTTGATTTGACGCTTTGAAATTTAACTTCGGGATACAAATCATTCATACTTTAGTGTAATCTAATTTCCCGAAAATATGTCATTACTCAGTTGAATGGTTTAAAATATGGGTTCAATGCATTTTTTCATTTTCATTTATCATCATTAATATGATGGGATGATTAAGGTTAGAGAGGAATTTATCATTTTCATTTATAAGTGCATGACCTGGAGCAATTGAGGAACTGGCTGGTATTTAGAGAGAATCTTAGATAAGTTGATATTCGTACAAGTAAGTACAATTGTCTTCTCAAATACTCCAATAACTCCTTTCCTTTGATTATGAACATGGATTCTCATGGGAAAGATATTTCTTTAGAAAAGTCTAGTAGTGGTTCTATTGAATATGAATATCTAGTCGATTTGTGGATATCTTCGAACCTCATTCAAACTAGGTCGTCTTGTCCAAAGCATGGGAATTAGCACACGATCAAACCAAAAACCCAAATGACTTTATTCCTATCTCGTCAGCCATCCTAAGACTTTTCAAGACACAGACTTGGTCGAAGCATTGGCCAAATTGTATAATGTTTCTAGTCGCTCCATTATGTTTGCAGATGGTACTAGGTTTTATTCATTACTACGCCAAAATCTATTTCTTCGATTCTTTTATTACGAATCACTTCAACAATGATTGTTAAAGAGGACTTAGTTGCAAAGGTATTCTATCATTTTCTGATAGATGAAAAATCTATTCCGAATTTCTTTACCATATCCTCGGTTTTATTTGCCCCAATTTATCAAGAAGTAATTTTAGTCTTGTGAGTAGTTTTGGGTAATGATAATGACATCTTTGTTGATGAGATGATGCTATATTTGATGAACCATATAGTTACCACTGTTGGTTCATCTCCCACTTAGTATAATATTTTAAATTTGATAGCATAGCCTATCCACAACAGGTATGTTTGTTTCGTGATTTTAAGTACTGTTGGTTCATCTCCCACTTAGTATAATATTTTAAATTTGATAGCATAGCCTATCCACAACAGTTATGTTTGTTTCGTGATTTTAAGTCTTTGTTACGAAGCATACATGATGTAAAGTTCCTTTTATTTTTTTAAGATGACTCATTTTCTTACCACAGTTGGTTCATCTCCCAATTAGTATAATATTTTAAATTTGATAGCATAGACTATCCACAACAATTATGTTGGTTTCATGATTTTAAGTCTTTGTTATCAAGTATACATGATGTAAAGCTCCTTTTCTTTTTTCAAGAGACTCATTTTCTCATCTTTCCTTTTGAACATGGAAAATGCTTTTTAATATGAACCCCTATTTTATATGTAACTACGTATAACTAAGTGGAGATAAAATGAATTTTGTTAATAAATTCTTGTTATATATTATTAAACATATCAATATATTTGGACTCTATTATAAAGAGTATAGATGTTTTTATGAGATCTAATTTATTCTAAATACAACATATAGGTTGAGAAAATATCTCAACAAAACATCAAACACGTATCTCATAAATTCAACTCTCAAACAATCTCTTAAGAATAAGATCACACAACTCACTTACAAATTGATTCTCAATACATTAGCAAGCATATTAGATCAATAGGAATTATATATTCCAACATTCTCCCTTAATGACTACTTATCTGAATATATGTGTGCTCATATCTTCATCAATGTTACGGCTTCAATGTTTCGAACTTTCTTCCTCTTGTACCTGTATTTGATCATTGATGCACATATAAAAAAGAATCCATATGCCCAAATGCATGGGTCATCATTTGATGTAACCACCATTCTCTAGGAATGCTTTTCATCTATATGGTTCATCAACATATTAGGCTCTCCCTTAATCATAACTTGATCCATCACATCCGATAAATCCATCTCACGTTACCCCCTTGAATTGAAGACTCAATTTCTCCAACTCCACGTCCTCTCTAAGAATAAGAGGATAGCTATGTGTGAATCTACACCACACCATGTATGCATGAATAGCACGACTTACAACAAACATGTGGAACTAGATTAACTATGATAAGGAAATACAATTTGGACCAAAACTATGAGGTGTTGGGTACAACCAATAATGCACCCCATCTCATATGCATCATTAATTCAGGTACAACATGCATCTAAAATTATTTACATCAACACAAAGGTTAATAATATTCTCAATATAGAAGCCCATTATAACATTAAGACCATTATCATCTCATTACACAACTTTTCTTTGCCTCAGCATCTTGATTGTGCCTTCCTTGTCTTTAATGTAGTTGTCTTGGAGTTTTCATATTTACCCACCTCTGATTTTTCAGAATAGCCAATTCTAACAAAAAAGATTACACATCATATTGAGTTGGCTAGACTCAATATGGTAATTAACTTCAATAATTTCAAGACATTTTCAATACCAATGTGAATGAGGATCCACAACTTTTAATGTACAAGCATTACAATTTTCAAATGTTCAAATTTAATAACACATTCAATACCAATACTCTTCCATTGAATATTAATGAGATGAGACAACTCCACCAATCTTATTGAAAGTGTAGTGTAGAGTAAAATACACAAATAATAATAAATTATTGAATATATAAATACATTTGGACTATATTTGATCCGACAGGATCTTTTATGAATTATGGTTGAGTTTTAACTTGCATGAATAATTTAACCATTTGAGAATTTTAATGAAAGAATGAGGAAAAGAAGAGGATTATATCAGTCAAATACACATATGCAGATCTGAAAACAATAATGAACAGCAAACCATAAGAACGCAGGTTGATAACGGAGTTCGGCACAATGTTTGCCTACGTCTCCGGGCCTTTTTCCTGTGGGGGAGGCTTTTTTATTTCTGCTCAAGTGCTCAAAATTACATCTCAGCAATGCCCAAAGGATACAAGACTGATCTGGTCTTGTTGACACAGATCTCTAGAACCCAATGCAAGAAACGGCATGCAAAACTGATGCTCCAAGCTCCCAGAAACGATCCGACAACGTTTCCATCTCAAGGGCTTCCCTGCAACAAACGGACTTTGGCTTGGCTTTCCAACAGCATAACTTTGCAAATCTGACTATCCATTAGCCTCAAACAGGCCTGGTTTATATAGGAATGGATTTGGTTTCACATCCCCAACTTCCTCCAAGAATCTGGCCTCCAAAAAAGCCCAATATCCCCCAAAATTGGAGTAAATCTACTGATAATAGGTTCATTTAATTAAAAAGAACCAAATTCGTTGCAATAAACCCACTTTGGTATAGTTTTGGTTAAAAATTGGAAAATCGGGCGCAAGCCCCCTCCTACGCGCGCGCCCCCTGAAATCTTGGTCACATGCAACAGCCATATGGCCACGCGCCATAGCGCGGGCCTATCCACTGGCTCTCGGTCCTGGTCTTGTGGCGTGTTACACGGGACCACGACTTAACTGTCAACGACTCCGCGCATATTTATGGATAAGGCCCCGGTCGTATGCCCATTTCATAGGCCCACGGGTTATAACAAACCGCGTTAAGTGCTATTACCCGGGTCATATGGCGTGGCCCTTTGTAGTGTTGTTTGCACCGAGGGTCGGGGCTAAGCCCCGACCCTTTTTCCCGCCGGTTGAACAAACAACCAAATTCAAATACAAAACTCGCTGATTCATTAACAAGCATCGCCTGCCAGCGCCGTGGCTAGCCCGGCTGTCCGAGTCCTTTACCTTTCCGGCAGGTCGCGAGTTCAAATCCGGCGAACCCACCAATTTTTAACAATGAAACCAANTCTAGAACCCAATGCAAGAAACGGCACGCAAATCTGATGCTCCAAGCTCCCAGAAACGATCCGACAGCGTTTCCACCTCAAAGGCTTCCCTGCAACAAATTGACTTTGGCTTGGCTTTCCAACAGCATAACTCTGCAAATCTGACTGTCCATTGGCCTCAAACAGGCCTGGTTTATATAGGAATGGAGTTGGTTTCACTTCCCCAACTTCCTCCAAGAATCTAGCCTCCAAAAAAGCCCAATATCCCCCAAAAATGGAGAAAATCAGCTAAATATAGGTTAATTAATCACAAATAATCAAATTTGTTTTAAAAAAAAAAACCCACTTTCTAATGTTTATTGACCAAATCGGGCGCAGCCCCCGATCCTTGGGCACGCACCTCTCGGCATGGTCGTATGCTGTTCCATGTGGCCATGCGCCTATGGCGCTGGCCCCTTTCCATTGGCCCGAGCTCCCAGTTCTATCGCTGGCCATATGGCCCCGTGGCTTAACGGTCTCCCGCGCCTGTGTGGTGGTTGGCCCCGGTCCCGTGGGATTGACCCGGGATCCGTGGGCTTAACATTTATCAACCCCGCGCTATGTGTAATAGTCCCGGTTCTATGGGATTCCTGCCATATTTTCCCGCGCCGTTATAACAACTCCCGGTCCAGTGGACTCCCGCGCGGTCGATCATGTTGCATGGTTATGTGGTGTCGCCGCAGGCTGGGGCTAAGCCCCGGCCCGTTTTCCCACGGTTCAACTCTTAAACCCAACACAAAAGCAATTTGCGCCACCAGTTAAACAATAACCACCTCTCGCCCAAGTGGCTAGACCAAAACCGCCGGTCCGTTGCCGCCCGGGAGGTCACGCGTTCAAGTCCGGCGAAACCAAAGTTTATAACATAAAACCTTTAAACCAATAACGCAGCGCCACGTGGCAGTCCCTGACTGGGCCACGTGGCGCTTTATAAACCAACCTCAAACTGACACGTGTCATGCGCTGATTGGTCCATGTGTATGCCACGTCGATTCTGTCGTACGCTCTGTCATGCTGCCACGTCGACGACCGTACTGCCCTGTCAAATGCCGCGTGTCTGCCCCGTCAGCGTGCCACATCACTGGATGACGTCATCGTGCCACGTGTCACCCTGTGAGTGGTGACACGTGTCACTTTTTTATTGGTCCAAATGTGCACCGAAAAGGCCAAATCCACCTGACACGTGTCACGTCCTAGTGATGCCACGTGTCCTCCGTACGGACCTGCCACGTGTTGCCGTCTGAAATTGCCACGTGTCCTGTATGGACATGCCACGTCAGCACTGTATGGCCTGCCACGTGTCAGTACGGCCTACCCAGTCAGCTTCCAAATTTTGCCTGTTTGACTTTTCGGACAGAACGCGATATCTTCTCCATACGGGCTCCGTTTGACATAAAAATTATACCACCGGAATCAGGAGAACGAGACGGACGCAATGGCATAGGTTTCGTCGTATTCCGAGCACTTTCATTTTTGAGCATTTTTCAAGCCCTATCAGGCTTCTAGATCTATTTTTAGATCATTACGGGACTAATCTCACATTCATATCTCGTATTGATGTTTCCTTCTCTCAAGGCCATAACCAACCAAGGTCACTTTCCTCTTTATGCGACAACATCTGGCAAGAAAACCTCCTTGCCTCAACGTCCATAGGGTTTTACCCATATCACTTTTCTCTGGTTCTGAGGAGTTATATACTCCAATTTAATATAAATTAGTAACTATAACTGCCAGGGATCCTACCTGATCCTATTAGAATCCTTTAAGCCCACAAAGGCATTAACCATTATATAATCTATCATCATCAATGCCTGAAGTTCCAACTGCCCATGCTTAGAAGCAGTGTTATGAACACCAGGTCATCCGTCCTTCGGGCTTCAGCTGCTCATGACAGAACCCTGCCACCTTCAGCTATCCATATTCAAGTCTTATTATAAATTTTAATTATCATATCCCTACTCCGGTAAGAGTAGTTATCACTTTGACAAAGGGCTAAATAAATTCTTCTGTTGAAATTCAACAAGAATTCCCAAAATCATAAGTTCAATCTGCAGTCCTTCTCCTCAAGGAGTAAATCTAGGTAACAAAACCTCCTTACGCGACTTGTACATGAGCCCATGTAGGCCAAGTATTGTAACCATGCTCTGATACCAATTTGTAACACACCCACGATGGGGCATAAAAAATTTCGCTTTTATTAAAGGATAGATTCTCTATTCATGGTTTCTAATTTGGAAAGTCAGGGAACCAGTCCGACCTCCTGGTCAAGGATCTCTGATTTTGAATCCAAACAACTCTTTGAGACCCTGATGGTCTCGCTCTGTAATTAAACGTAGACCCTTTTGACTTCCGGGTGTAGGTCTAATGGTACCCGAGACCTTCCCTTCGCGCCTTGGGAATCTTTGAGTTTGGGTGCTAGCCCCTTTTCTGATAAGCCCTCCTCGAGGTGACCTTGGGCAATAACCTCATGCAAACACACAATTGTGGGTGCAGACAAAGGCGTTTTGAAACCAAACTACCTTTCGACCCACAATTCTCCTCGAGCCTCCACGTGTCCTTTCTTCAAAACCATGGTTTGGATTGCGGCCCGCCCTCAAATTTTTAAAGTTTGCGCATCTCCGATCCCTACAATGTTATGTGACTGTCGATCTCATGATCTTGATGGTGCCTCTGATATGATGGATCATATCTATCCCTTTCAAAGATGGGGATTAGATATGACCTCTTTCAAATCAACGACTGTGATTTGTTTCAGAATTCTAGACTTCAGAATTCTCAAGTCTCAAACTTTCCTTTCTTCTGTACGTCAATCTTCTGAAGTCGATGATTTGTAGACACCCATCCTTCTCAATCAATGGATCTACTTCTGCTTCAGGGGTTTGACCTTTCAACTAGATCAACAGTCCTGCGGCCCTTTTCTCGATCAATAGTCAATATTTCCTTCGGGTCTTCGGATTTCTTGTTGGTATTCAACAAGAATATTCAACACCCACTTTTGGGTGCATGTCTAATTTTGTTATCCCTTAATTTAGATGGACATTAAACTATAATATATTCTCAATGTGGACTTGAAATATTTAACTGAAGTGGAAAATCAGTTAGCTAAGTGAATTTCGAGTTAGAGGTTGGTTGGTGGGACATGCAAAGTAATTCTAGTTGTAACAGAGTTTAAAGTGCAGTGATGCATGAGTTGGCGAAAGTTGTAAATATTTTAACTTAGTTGTGCTAGTTGTAAATGAAGATACACTAGTGAGAGATTCATTGAATTAAATATTATTTAATTCACAACCAGTAATCTCACATGCAACTGAGGATTTACTATTATTAGCTGCATGCATGTTAGATCCAGTGGAGATCCAGTTGAGTTCTAGGTGAAAGGGAAGTTGACTATCAGTTTTGACATTATCCTCTTTCACACATGCAGGAAAACACACATTGGATGTTCCCATGATACTTGCACAATTAAGGTAGGCAAGATGCAATTGCATTCAACAGGGATTGTGCAGTGAAGGCAGGCTATCTGGAGATAGTAAATTGGCTAAGGGATTTGTAATTTTTCGTATGATAGTGTGAGACAATTAGCTTATGTATTGAGGGCACTTGTGAGAAGAGTTTTGTATGTATTTGTTTCATGATCCATGATATAATATACAATATAAGATAGTGGGGTTTTTAGTTGTAAGATTTCCCCGGGAAATTATCTGTGTAGTGCGTGATTGATCTTTCTTGATGCTTATGTGATTGGCGATTATGTTTTTTAATTCCTCAAAGATTTGTAGAAGAGATTCGGTATTTAAATTTAGAAAATTGTTAGGATCAAGTGAATCCAAGATATACATACATATTGTATAATTTATACATGGTATCAGAGCGCAGGAAATTGCAAAAGTTGAGTTTGTGATTGGATAGAATTCGAATTTGCATAAAGAATTTCTTGATGCTACAGTTGATTCAAGATCAAAATGGATTTCAATGGCTTGAGGTTAGAGTATGCACTTGAAGGAATCTTGAACTACATTTCTTGGAAGGACATGATGGAGGCAGTACTCGAAGACAATGGCTTGAAGGAATTCATTGACAAAGATGTTCCTAAGCCAGACACTTCAGACATTGCAAATCTTGATGCATGGCAAAAGAAAATGGCAAAGGCAAGGAGGATCCTGTTGGAGGGAGTATGAGACCACATTGTCTCAAACCTCCATGGGAAATCCACACCATATGAAATGTGGAATGCTTTGACGGATCTATTCCAAAACAAAAGGGACCATAGGAAATTGGTGATCAAAGATAAACTCATAAAGATCAAGATGGAGAAGGGCGACTCCATTCCAAAATATCTCACAAAGTTTGTCCAATGTTGGGATGAGTTGGGGAGTGTGGGAATAACATTCATTGATGATGATTTGGTGAGCTTGGCTCTCCTAGGACTTCCCAAGAGTTGGCACAGTTATCAAGTCTCTGCTAATGGAAGGGAAAATATGTCATTTTGGGAACGACTATGGTAGGATTTGGTGCAGGAGGAGTTCAGGAGGACCACCAGAGATGGATCTTCTTCTAAGAATGAAGATGAATAAGATTGTGCTTTGGCTTCCAAGGAGAGGAAAGGGAAGGGCAAGAAATTTCCGTCAAAATCCGAGTCCAAAGGCAAGAAGTAGGACATGTCTAAGGTGAAGTGTTTTTACTGTCATGAATATGGGAATTTTGTTACTAATTGTCCTCAAAAGAAGAAGAACAAGAAGGCTATTGGATATGCAACTGGTGAGGCCCTTACCTCGCAATTTGAGCTTGACTTCTCATTGATGATATGCATGGTCTCTAGTGCATTGGGATCGGTGTGGTATTTGGATAGTGGTGCTTCCTTTCACATGACGAGAGATAAGGAACTTTTCAGTGACTTGGAGGAGAAAAATATCCAGATGCATATTGAGATGGGCAACGACGGACGATACAGTGCTACCGGGATTGGTACCATTACCTTTCAGAGGGATTAAGGTAAACTATTTCAATGAAAATATGTAATGCATGTACCAGGTCTGAAGAAAAATTTGGTCTCAGTTGCAATGTTGGAGGACAGAGGCTATGACGTTATTTTTAGGGATGGAAAAGATTTCCTACGACATAAAACAATGGGTCAAGCCAAGAGGATAGGGATTCATGTTAAGAATATCTACAAGCTGGAGGTAGATGGTTGTGCTGCCATGATGGGCAAGGCAGAAAACATGGTGAGCTGGGATGAGGGCAAATTATGGCACAGGCAATTGGGCCATCTTCATCATGGAGCCTTGAAAATCATGCAAAAAATATCTACTGGACTTCCAATGGGAACACTTGCTCAGTCATATCAGTGCAAGGGTTGCACCATGGGGAAGTATGTAAAGATCACCTCTCATGAGAAGGAAAACCGAGATTCAGGGATCCTTGAGAGAGTTCACACAGGCGTGTGTGGAACATTCTCGGTTGTTTCAACAACAAAACATAAGTACTATGTAATCTTTGTTGATGAATTTTCTCATAAATGCTGGATCTTCTTCATGCAAAAGAAAGATCAAACATTCTCTAAGTTTTGTGAGTTTAAGGCATTGGTGGAGAAAGAGTCAGGGAAGCAAGTGAAGGCTCTTAGGAGAAATAATGGTGGAGAATACATCTCTAACGAATTCAAGAACTTCTGCAGCAAAGAAGGAATTCGAAGAGAACTCATAGTGCCTCATAACCCACAACAAAATGGGGTTGCGGAGAGGAAGAACAGAATGATTGTGGGTGAAACACGAGCAATGTTTCATGATCAGGGCCTACCAATGCATTTGTGGGCATAATCATGCAATACTACGGTTTATGTGCAAAACCGTTGTCCTCATAGAGTACTTGGCATGAGTACACCTGAAGAAGCTTTCACTGGTAAGAAACCTGATGTTTCACACATTAAGATTTTTGGCTCATCTATTTATGTGCATGTGACCAAGGACACCAGGAAGAAGCTGGAACCGACTGCTAAAGTTGGGATTTTTGTGGGGTACACAAAAACACCCCATAATTATTGTGTGTATTTGCCAAACAAAAGAATGAATGTTGTGCGACGAGATATAAAATTTGATGAGGGGAAAGCCATGCAGATGTCCCTTGAGAGGGAGTTGGACTTGCATGCAGACAAGGAACTGTTGATTCCCAAAGATGAGTCTCAAGATGTGGATCAACCACATGAGGAGGTTCATGGAGTGGAGGAAGCCACTCATGTAGATTCATCCATTAGAATGGAAGAAAGCGCACCACGGAGGCTGATAGATTGAGACTAGATGCTGCACATAATGTAGGAGCCCCTATTTCACAGCGCAGACAGAGACAATATCCTAATCGATTTAATGGATACATGGCTCTCATGAGAAAATGTATTGTGACTGAACCATCTTCCTGTTAGGAAGCAGTGCAGGAGCCCACTTGGTTTGATGCAATGGTGGAGGAGTATGAATCCATTGTCAAAAACAGTGCATGGGAAATTGTCCCAAGACCAGTCGACAAATCAGTGGTAGGTTCGAGATGGATATACAAGGTAAAGCAATGATCCAGGTGGATATTGGTGGCCACACACCTCTTCCAGCTGGATCAAAACAATTCTCTGACAATTTTGGCAATTTACTATTTTTAGCAGTTTTAACTTCGGGGGACATTTTAAGGGCCTAAATGAAGGTTTTTCAGGATCGAGCTTCTCAATGATATTTGAAAACATGATTGAGCCCCCAAAATGAATCTCCTCGACGATACCTTTCCAATAGGATATCATACGCCTAAAACGGAGATCGTATGCAAAAATTACGACCCCGGGAAATTGATGTACTAACTTACCCAAACGGGGCCCACATGACTTTTGGCGCTTCATATCCTAGGGTTAGGTTTTTGGATGTCTAGGGTTTTTGACATTCCTGTTTATTTTAAAAAGGCATTCATATCCTCATTGTAATCATCTTCTTGCGAATGAGTGCAGTCGTCACATCTCTTCTCAGAGATAAGTCGCCACCATTCTAGCAAGCTTGTTTCCACTACATTTTACAGTTTCAGCTTATTTCCTTATTGAATAGAAAACCAGTTTTATTGTATCTCTGTTATTTTGTGTTAAGAAGTTGATTAATAATCTGTATTCATTTCTTTCTGCTCATAAAATCCAACTCAGTGGTATCAAAGCAGCCTGCTCCTTGTTGTCTTAATGCATGTCCCCAACGAGGTCGAAGTACAAAGAGTTGGGTCTCAAACTTGTTTCTCTTGAGGACAAAATCTCTCACACTCCCAAGCGACCTCTCATGGTAGGAGAAAATAAATATGATGGGACATGATATGCTTTCAAACTGTCGATTGAGGAATCCCTCACGCAACAAAGGAACGAGATGATGGATAGTTTCGCGAAAATCCTTCGATGGCTCCCAACATGCGACACATCTTCTTCGAGCAGAGGCGCCACCCCCTTCAAGGTACAAATAAACTTCGATATTCCTATATTCGAAATTCATATAGATGCAGATGCTATAGACACGTGGTTGAATATACTATAAGGGTATTTTTTTGTCCATAACTTTTCGAATAGAGAAAAGATTACTTTTGCGCTCCTCAAAGCTGTTCCCCATGTCAAAGATTGGTGGGAAACTTTCTGTGAGCAAAAGGAAACAAAGTAACCCTCATTCTTTACAGTCACAACCACCTAGGATTCCTTCATGGATGCTATTAAGGAACAATACTACCCTATCGGAAGTTATGACGACTTGTATACCAAATGGACCACACTGTGGCAAGAAAGAGACCAAGCAGTGTCAGATTTCATGAATATCTTTCATACCTTGGGCACCAAGTTGGGTATCAAAGATTCAGAGTGACATCTAGTGCTCAAGTATTTTGATGCTCTGCATAGATACATCCAGATCGAAATGGAATTTTGGACATCTCATCCTTGGGTGCAGCCTACCGATATGCCGTTAAAATCAAGCAGAAGCTCAAATAAAAGATGCGACAATTTGGGCCTGGGAACCCCTCACAACAAAATCCAAGAAAGGGCAGCCCCAACCCACAGAAAAAAGGATAGAGAAAATATGGACAGTATTAGGACAACCATTCAAATCCTCAAGAAAAGAGGGACACCAGAAAGACAAAGAAAGATAGAGGGAAGTGGTGTGACTTCCATAAGAGCCCTTGGCATAACACTGTTGACTGCCACTCAAAGAAATCACTGGTGGTCAAAGCAGTCACTGGTGGTCGAAGTGAAAGCCTCTGAATCAGATGCAGTTTGAGACTATAAGCCAGAACCAGAAAGGGGAAGACAGATCATTGACGCGGAACCCAGTGCCACTGTTGCTACCACTAAGCTCAGGCCTGGTGAACTAGATGAGCCAGAAGAAGGAGAATGCTCTTCCATTCATAGATGTGGGTAAAAGGCACCCCACTGCACTTCATTGTGGATAGCGGTTGCCAGAAAAACCTCATCTTAGAAGATGTCGTCAAGTGGTTGGCCCTGCCGATAACACTGCACCCACAACACTATACCATTGGATGGCTCCGCCAAGGAAGCGATCTTTGTGTCAGCCAACAGTGTTGACTATCGTACGAAATCAAGCCCTTCAAAGATGAGGGATTGTGTGATGTTGCTCCTCTTGAAGTTTTTGATGTTCTTTTGGGCCAACCTTATTTATGGAAACGTCATGCTGTATATGATTCTAGGCCTCGTAGTGTTATTATTACTTTGAACAGGAAATTGTACAGGATACTCGAGGCAGTTCCACCTGTTATAAGCAAAATATGTCTGTAGGGGACGGATCCGACCTATCCGGCTGTGAAGCCGGTTACAGCCTCTTTGGTAGCTCGGCACGAGGCAGAGGCTACCCGCACCACAGGTGGTCCTTCGCCTGAGGCGGTAAAGAAGGGGAAGAAGAAAGGTGAAAGACTTACAAGAAGTCCTTCTCAGGACCACCCAC